>JAADWX010001084.1:0-10696 GCA_023336405.1 Globisporangium echinulatum | reverse complement strand
CGTCTGCACCGTGTCGCTCGCAACCGGCGTGCTGTCGTCGAGCTTTCTGCACAAGCAAGGCGACGCACTGTACTGGTGGCCTGCAGCCGTTGGTGCGCTCTTTGCGATCCTCGTACTACTGTACGTCTGCTGCATCCGCCGTCGCATTGCGTTTACAAGCACGAACCTCCAGGCCGACGGCTCACTGCTCGTGCGCGATATGGCGCGTCGTGCTTGGCGCAGTCGTCGACGTGCTGGTACGAGAATACGATGGGACTACGTGTGACGTACTGGATGCTGCAGATAGTGACGCAGCGGCGTCCCGAGTTCGAATATATGTTACACTCTATTGCGTTGCGAGATCGCTAGACGTTTCCCAACGTACTTCACGTCGTCCATGCTGCCCATCAGCATATTCGACATCGTTGCGCGTGCTAGCAACAAGTCGCACGTCGGACGTGGCTGTTGAGGTTGACGAGCGACTAGAAGCCGACATGCTGCTGAGCGTGCGTGTCGCGGTCGTCACAATGTCGCATCACAAGTTCGTAGCGGCGCTCGCTTGACCCAACGGCGACGTATCGGCGCACAGTCCGCGGCTGCGCGAATGTGTTCAAGCGCGTGCTCGTGGCTATGCGCAGCGCCGATGCTGCAAGTGTTGCGGATCTCGGTTGCAGCGCCGCACTCCAGTAGGGCAAGTGAACTAATCTAGGCATTCAAGCACATGTACTGGTTCGAGCAGTGCCGCCATGATTGACACGATGCCCTCTTGCGCACCGTTGAAAGTCACAATGTTGGTCATTGGGTCGAGGTCGCGGGCGAGAAGCGGTGAGTACATGTGCGCGAGCACCTTGACGTAGTCAAGTTGACAAGCTCCAGCCTGACACACGTCACTCTGCGTGTGTGTGTGTGTGAAAGCGTGCGTGCGGATTGTCACGTTCCATCTCGATCTGGTCGCTACGAGCTTGCGGCATGACAATCTTGCGCCCCAGGCGCGTCGCGACTGCGATCGCCCACTGCGCCGTAGTCGTCTTCGAGCCGTTGGCTCAGCAGCAGTCGTGTCACGAGACGCTCCCAGCGCCGTGCAACAATCGACTGGTTCTTCGCGATCGCGCGCTCGATCGTGCGCTGCTGCACGTGCGCGTGCGCGTCAAGCAGCAGCTCGAGCGCCGAGTCTGCAACGACGATGCCGTCAAACACTGGCGCGTTGCGGCCATCGCGCACTTCAAAGCCCACGAGTGCGGGCGCAAAGTCGAGACCGAGCTCCTGCGCCACGGCCGCGATACGCGGCAGCCGCACGTGCGTGCCATCGCGTGGCACGTGCGCTGCGCTCCACACTTCGACGTTCCCAAACTCGTTCCGCGGCACGACACCGTCGACGACTGCGGGTGCCACGAATGCGTCGGTCTGCCACTCGCCAAAGAGCGCACGGCCCGGACCGTTCAATCCAGTAGCGTCAGTCGTGGTGGTGTCATTGTTGTCGCTGTCCCCATCACTGTCGCTGGCATTGGTATTGCCACTGGCACTCGATGTGCCACGCGTGTACCACTTGGCAGGCTGTTGCCGCTCGGCTGCGCGCACTTCGCGACCGAGCCGTCGCCAGTCGTACAGCGACCGCGTCACGTGCACGTGGCTGCGCAGAAACACGCGCTGGCCCTTAAAGAGCCCGACTGTGCGTCGCGGATGCACGCACTCGAAGCGCCCGAGGTGGCGCTCGAGGCAGAACACGTGGTGCTTCTTGAAACCCTCGAGGCTCGTTGGCATGGTCTCGCTTGCAGCCAGTGCCAGCAACTGCGTCTGTTCCTGTGCGAGCAGCTCGTTCTCGTCTTCGACGTTGCGATGTGGTGCAGAGCTGTCGCTGCTGCCGATGCCGCCTGCTGTTTCGTGACGCGTTTGCATGGCAACTGCAGCGGCGTTCAGCGCCTCAAGCGTGCGACCCATCCAGTCGTGCGCGATGCGCCGCGCAAGACTCTTGCTCCATCGGCTCGCGTACCGAGGTGTGACGTCCACGACACGCTCGCTCGCAGTCACGGCAACGACGTAGCTGAACGGCGCGCCTTTGCCGCGCAGCGCCTCGACGTCCTGCGGTCGCCCAACGAGACGGCGAACGGCGTCGACGTGCACCCACGCGCGGCGCCGCTCGTCCAACACCTCGGTCCAGACCCAAAAGCTCGATGCTGCAATGCTGCTGCTGTCTGTGATGCCGCCGTTGCTGGCGGCCGCCGACTGCCCGGACTGCGTGCGTGGCCGCTTGCGCTGCGCTGCACTGCTGCGGGTGCCGCTCGGAGACGCTGCAGTCGACGACTCGAACGCGCGCGTGTGCTGCGCCAGCAGTGCGTCCAGCGCGCACGTGTGGCGGCAGTAGAGCCGCAGCGCGCGGCAGAGCGCCGTAAAGAGCACGGCGAGTTCGTAGTCACGGCCCTCACGGTCAAAGAACACCTGCAGCAGTCGCGCCTCGGTCAGCAGCTCGCCGTCCGCTGCTGCTGCACTGCTATCGCGCGCGTCGGCAGTTGTGGCGCGAAAGTGCTGGCCAAACCAGCGCACGAGTTGCTCGAGCACGTACGCGAGCGGCTGACGCGGCGCCTCGGCGTAGAAGTCGAATGTGCTGCTGTGCGCGCTCGTGAGCGAGAGCAAGAGTCCGCGCAGCACGGACGACTGGCACAGCGCGTTCCACTTGAGCTGCGTCGCGAGCAGCAGCAGCACGTGAGTCTGGTGCAGCGTGAGCTCGCGTGTTTTGTCGGCCTTGGTCATGCGCACGACCTTGCGCTTCCGACTCGCTGCTTTCGCCGCTCGTGCAGCCTCCTGCTGCAGCACCTGGTTCACTTGCGTCCAGTCGACTTTCTGTAGGTCCGTCACTGCTCGGTGTGCAGCGCTATCCTCGCAATCGCTGTCGCTATTATCGTCGTCCATGGACGCATCGCTGTCGCCATCATCGTCGATGGATGCACCGTCACCATTGTCGTCTTCGCCGTCATCGTCGGGCTCGAACATCTCGTCGCCGTCGTTGTCACTCGCATCGTCGCTGTCACGCTCGTGCGCGAGGTCATCGCGGGAAGCAGGCTCAACTAACGATGCGGCAGCTGGTGCATCGCTGTTGTTACCGATGTTGCGTTCCGGCGGAGCGCTGGCTCCACTCGCGACGTCCTCCCAGTCCACCTCGTCGCCATCGCCATCATCGTCCGAGTACACAAATTCCTCGTCGTCGTCATCGTTTTCATCGTTTTCGCCTGCTGTTGCGGCATCTGTTGTTGCTGCAATGACGCTGCCATCGCTCGTGCTTGTAGTACATTCGCTGATCCACTCGGCGCTGTCGTCGCACAGCGCATCGTTGCTGCCCAGTGTGCTGCGCACGCTTGCGCTTGCTGCTCGGACGATCGTCATGCTGGTCACGCACTCGCTTTTGGTTTGTTGCACTTGGTTTATTGTGCGAATGGCATTGTTTTCCCCTCGCAAATCCGGTATCAGTTTTGCAAGATATGATCATCATTCTTGTTTGAAGATCCTGCTGTGAACAGTCACACAAGCTGGATCCAAACCTCAAGATCCCATTCATTGCGCACTGCTGCTGCGTGCACGACTCGACGCGTGGTGCTGCTTTGCGCTCAAAGCACATCTTCTCATCGACCAACAACCAAGTAGAGCAGCAGTGTATGTATGATGCGATTGTCGAGGTCACGCAGAGGCGTTGCGCGCCGTCTGGCGCTGCTCTTCACGGCAGCAGCAATCAGTGTACTCTCAACTGCAACTGCGGACATCGTCCTTGACAATGTGAACACCGACCTCGCCACTGGTAACGGTAATGCGAGTGCTTGCTTGCGCGCGTTGTGTACAAATTTGCATACCATGGCGCTACAATGAACAGGAAGAGTGGCTGTACTAACGATCGTACGTTTATGTGTGTGTGACATCGCGTGCTTGCTCTTTCTTGTGCGCAGTCAAGAAAGCGACGAGCTTCGTGACGCCAACGCGCGGCTCTGCGCACGCGCTCACACTGTCGACATACCTTACCGACGCTGCCGATCTGCACTATGCGGCTGTCCCAACCGGTCATGCGCCACTGACTGCAAATGCGATCAAGAACGCGGCTGAGCAGTGCGCTGCGTTGCTGCTAGACAGCGAGTCAGTTGCACACACGAGCGACAGCGTGACCGGGATCCAGCAGCATCTACACCGCCGACACGATGCTGCTCTGCACTCGCTGTCTGCTCCGAGCAGCGATGCGACAGCGCAAGTCACGGCCGTCGCGGCGAGCACTGTGCACGTCGCTCGTGCACAAAACGTCGAGCGCCACGTCGTCGGCCTGCAGCCCAACACGAGCTACGACGTGTATTTTGTCGCCGAGGTGTCGGGCAGCAACGGCGTCTTTGGACCCGTGCAGTCCGTACTGCGCTCGACGACGCACGCCGAGCCACCAACACTCGAGGACGTCACTGTGCGCGCAGCGAACGGCTCGGCAGCTGCTGTCGAAGTGAACGCAACACTGTCGGCGCCAGGCCGGATCTACTTTGCGTTCGTGCCGAGCACTGAAGCGTCGGGCGCGATGGCAACGGCAGCGTCGACTCCACCACTCACGGCTCGACACCTCACGTCGCTCGACGTCGTGCGCAACCGCAGCCTCTCAGAACTGCCGAGCGTGTTTGCGCTGCACGACGCAGCCACGTGGAGCGACCTCACAGTGCACAAGCACGTGTCCGGACTCGCACCCGCGACGCTTTACGACGTGCTTGTGCTCACGGAAGCTATCGGTGACGGCGAAGTGCGCAGTGACGTCGCGCGGTTGCTCGCTGCTGTGCGCACACACGCACTACCGCCCGATGTCGTGAGCGTGACGTGTGCGCCGCTAGACGCGAGCGCCGAGGCACTCGTCGTTGACTTTGCGCTGCGCTTCAACGCACACGACGTGGACCGTGCTGAACGCCTCGCGAGCGTTTCGTTCATCGTCCACTACGAAGCCACACGCATGGACACGACAGCCACGCCGACTCACACAGCCACCACAAACGCTGCAGTAGATACTGACGCTGACTCAGACGTTGACGCTACGGCTGACATTGCGGATGACGTTGTGCGCGGCGTCTTCCCGTTTGGCAACTTCTCGAACATCGAACACTTGCGCGAGCAACTCGCAGAGCCGCAGCGCGGCGTCATCACTGGCCTACGCAACAGCACGACCTACCGCGTCGTACTGCGCGCCGAAACCTCGTCGAGTCACGGACTCGTTGGTGCCAAACGTGCTGCAGAGCCGTGTACGACGCACGCGCGCGCGCCGCAGATCCTGTCGGCGAATGTCAGTGCCGTGAATGGCAGCGTGCATGCGCTTGCTGTAGTTGCAGAGCTCACACGCGGTGCGAACGTGCACTTCCTCGTCGCGCCGCGCCACGCAGTGTCGGTTCGCCACCACTTTCGTGACGCCACGAGCAGCGAGTACCTCGTGGACCTCGCGCGTCGCGACGATTCGGACTTTGTCTTTGGCGTCGTCGAGCTCGAGACTGACACTGTTGACGACAGCAGCGACGCTGACAGCACGACACCGTACACGACCACGTTCCAGATCAATGGACTCCGCGACGCGACAGCGTACACGGTCGTCGTGATGCCCGAGACGTACGCGAGTCGCGGCGTGTTTGGTCAGCCATTTGGCCACCTGCTGGACGCGCAAACGAACGAGAACGCGTCCGACGTCGTGCTGCGCGGCGTCGCGCCTGTGGACGGCTCGACGTCGAGCGTTGAGCTCGCAGTCGAGATGACCAAGCCGGCCGACGTGCTCTACTACTGCGTCGACACGGCGCTGCCGCTGCGCGCATCGCTCGATGCGTGCCACGAGGCAAATCGGACGGCGTTCCAACCGCTCGCGCGCAGCGCAGAGTCTGCGGTCGGCAGCAGCGCTGTGGCGTTCGCAGTCGGGAACCTCACGTCCGACACGAGCTACTTTGTGAGCGTCTTCGCCGAGAGTGCGCGGCGCAACGGCGTGCTGAGTGCCGTGAGCTCGCCGCCGCTTGCTGTCACGACTCACAAGCCGGCACCAGCAGTGAAGCACATGCAAGCCGAGCCCGTGGCAGCGTCGACAAACCACTTCATAGTGTCTGTCGCGACTGGAGAGCCGTGCCTCGTTCACTTTGCCGTCATCGAAGGGCTGCTGGCAGCAGTCAACACCGAGTCGTTATCGAGTGACGACGACGACGACTCGACCTCAGCGCTCACACAACTACCATCGCCATTGACGATCATCAACGACAAGTGGATCTGGACCGGGTCGCCAGCATCGACGTCCGACCCAGCAGCAACAGCAGTGCCGCGACGACAGGCGGCGTTCGTAAGCCAGGGCCGCGTCTTCGCTGCCAACACGAACGCGAGCTTTGTAGCTGCTACACTCAAGGCGAACACGACGTACACGGTGTTCGCGACGACCGAGACGAGCCGCACGGGCAATGCGAGCGGCGTCTACGGCGCTGTGCATGCAGTGCGCGTCACGACGTTTGCAGCAGCGCCGACGATCGTCAAGGCGACGGTCGACCCGATGCCCGACCGTACCGATAGCGTCGTGCTCACTGCGAACTTGTCGGCGCCAGGCATCGTGCACTACGTGCTCAGTGATGTCGACTTTGCCGACCCGGTCGTGATCCGAGGTGACAGTGGCGCAGTCGGTACCAGCAGCAACGACACTGCTGCAACTGCGTTCCAAGAGCCGCACGTCGTGCGTGGCTCATTCATCGTGCGCCGCGACGACATCGCGATGGAGATCGTGAATGGCACTAACGAGTCGCGACCGGTCGAGCCGCACATGTTTGTCGCGAACGAGACTGTGCGCGAGCTGCGCGCTGGCACGACGTACCACACGTCGCTCACGACCGAGACGCTCGCGAGTGGCGGTGTCTTTGGCGCGTTCCCACCGCCGATCCTCGTCACGACCCACCTGCCGGCGCCGACACTGCGCACAGATGCGCTCGTAGTCGCGCCCGTGCGCGGCTCGAGCACGTCGCTCGCAATCGAGCTCGCACTCAGCCGATTCGGCGACGTGCACTACGTGCTCTTCTTCCGCGGCCTCGTGCGCGACCGCAGCGACGATGTGCTCGAGAAGCTGCAGCGCCAGCAGCGTCTGCTCGAGTCGTCTGGCGACCAGTCACAGCCGCCGTCATCGCCACTGTTTGAGAGCTCTCGGACCAACACGACGACCAACGCGACGACGACAGATGCCATGTGGCCGCCTGTGGCCAGCACGTTCGATCTCGCGCACCTGGACGCAGCGATGCTCAAGCGCGCACACGTGGACGAACTCGGGATTGGCGTGTGGGAGAACGGCACGATTGCAGTCTCACGCGATGACGTGCTCACGGGCAAGCGCGTGGCAAAGACGATCGCAGCGCTACCACCGAACGCGATCTTCGACGTGTGTCTTGTGACCGAGACCGCGGGCAGTGACGGCGTGTTTGACTGGCACGACAGTACTGCCGCATGCCATCGCGTACGCACGCATGCCGATTACTCGAACCAGTCGATGTTGCTCGACGACATCGCAGTGTCGCCGGTCGATGCGCAGACCGACGCCGTGCGCATCGAAGTGCACATGGCCAAGTTGCCGAACGCGCCTGCAAAGATGTTTGCTTCGCTAACCGATGGCGACACCGACGATAGCGACGCGACGCTGTTCGAGCGCTTCGCCGTCGCCGCGGGCCGTACACCGTTCTTCATCCTCGCAGACAGCAAGCACGCGCAGCGTGACTTTTCGTCGAACGCGTTCACAGGCAGCAGTAGTAGCAGCAGCTATGACCGCACGCGCGATCGTGCGTCACGCGGTTTCAAGCTCGCAGCTGCAGGCGCACACGGCGTTGCGGCGGCTGGGATGCTACGCAATGTGACGTTCGAGAACGCATCGCACGTCGTGCTCACACATGAAGTGCGCGAGCTGCATGCGAACAATCTGTACTACCTCTTTGTCGCGTTCGAGACGAGCGGCAGCGACGGCGTGTTCACGACTGTGAATGCGCCATTGCGCCGTGGTCGCGACTCGACAAGCGACGCGAAGACGCCGCTGAACGACGGTCTCGAGGTGATGACCCACGAGTCGGCGCCGACGCTCACCGCGTTTGCAGTGCGTCCGACATTCGGTAACACGTCGCGCGTCACGCTCGCGTTCGACATTGTCTGCGCGTCGTGCAGTGAGGCGATCGTGCACGCGCTCGTGTACCCGGCAGCATGCGCACGGCCGTCGATCGACGTGCTCGCGCAGTTTCCAGTCGATCCTGACCGCGAGCCCGACAGTGTTGACAGCGTCGACGACGATGTTGACGATGTCGATGACAATGTTGACAGTGTCGGTGACAGTGTGGACGACAGTGTCGAGCGCGACTGCCGCGCGCCGCTCACACGGCGCCGCTTTGTCGTCGACATGGGCGAGCGCGACCACAAGGCGCTCAGCGTCGAGCGCGAGGTCTTTGACGCGCAACTGCGTGCAAACATGAGCTACCGCGTGTTCGTCGCGACCGAGACCGCCAACAGCAGCGGCGTCGTGAGCGATCGATTCGTTGCAACTGCTGATGTCACGACGTTTGCGCACGCACCGGCGTTCACGTACGTGCGTGTTGCACCGCGCAATGGCTCGACGACGGAGCTCGTGCTCGAGTTTGCACTTGATCGACCAGGCGACGTGCACTTCATTGCTGGTGTGAGCGACAACGCCGAGCTGAATGTCACGTCACCGAGCAACGTGAGCCGCAAAGCGCGACCCGAGAAGCACGCACAGCGACTACCCGACTATGCGCGCGACGTCGTGCGGCTGCAGCGCAGTGTGAATGTCGCGCACGCACACGCGCGACACGTCGTAGTGCTCGACTACCTCACACCTGGCACGCGCTACGACGTGTTTGTCGTCGCTGAGTCGCCCGACAGCAACGGCGTGTATGGCCGCGTGCGCACGTTCCGCAATGTGTCGACCCACGCGCGCGCGCCGCTGCTGCTCGCGCACGCAGTACTCGCGACACCGGGCAAACGCGCAAATCTCACGGTCGGCTTTCGTGTCGATACGCCCGGTGCCGTGCACGTCTCGGTCGTGCACGTCGAGCACTGGCCGACGATGCAGCACGTCGCACACGGTAGCGACGCGTTTGGCAATCGCTTGGCAATGCGCGAGCAGCTCGTAGCGCAGCAGAGCACGATCGTAGACGCGCCGAGCGGCGGCAATAGCGACAGCGATGGCTGGCGCGAACTGACACTCGGTGTGCCGCGCGCTGGCGCGAACTACACGGTCTACATCGTCACGGAAACGGCCAGCAGCGACGGCGTGTTTGGCACTGTCGCCACACACCGCAACGTCGCAGCACATGGCGAACCGCCGACTGCGCTCAAACTCGCAGCAGCACCCACCGACGCACGGGTCGACGCGCTCACGGTGCGCGTGCAGCTCACGGCTGCGGGTCACGTGCACTACGTCGTGCTGCCGCACCGCGAGCGCCGGTCCGAGCACCGCGACGCCAGTGTCGCGCGTGGCGTCGTCGATGTACTCGCAAAAAGCTCGCAGGCCATCAGCGAAGAGCGAGTAGCGTCACAACTGACCGACAGAACAGCTGCCGAACACGAGTATGAGCACGAGCACTTCGAGACCGAGTTTGTCGTATCGCCACTTGCAGAGGGCACGACGTTCGATCTGTACTTTCGCTGCGAGACACTGCACTCACGCGGCGTCCTCGGTGCGTGGACGCGCTTCCCGATCTCGGCGCGCACGCACGGACTGCCGCCAGACGTACTCGAAGAGCTCGCATGTGCTGTCGAGCCGCCGTGCGACACCATCGGTCGCGAACCGGTACGTGCGAGAGTGTGCGATAGTGTAGATTGACACATTGATGCTCATGCGTGTGTGGCTGTCGAGACTGACGTATGAATGGCTGTTGCTGCTTGCGTGTGTCGTGGATGCGCAGTGCATGCGCACGCCAAACGTGTGCGGCGACTGCCTCGAGGGCTTCACTGGCGCGCTCGGATCGTCGAATGAGCCGTGCATGCGAGCCGAAGGTGCGGACGACTGAACGCGCAGCCGATGCGTGCGTGTGGTGTGCTATTGTGCCGGCTGATCAACCGACTGACAGGACTGGACTTGTTCGGGTACGTGTACGTGTGGTATGGTGACGAAAAGGCAGCGCGCGGTCGCTGAAGCGAAGCGCGACGATCAAGATCAGCGGCGTACGCGTGAACCGACTCGCGACGCTCGAGCCCGAGTCCGAGTCGCCGCAAGAGCAGCACGAGCCGATTCAGCTAGAGGAACAACCGGAACAGGAACAGGAACGAGAGGCGACTGAGTCGCATGAGGCGCTCGACCGTGAGTTGAAGCTGCAGCATGCAGCGGCAGCGACAGAGGGCGCGCTGGCGCCACGTCAGCGCAGCAAGCCGAAGCCGACGAATTCGCCTTCGTCAACAGAGCCGCCGACAACTGACGACACAGCAGCAGCAGCAGCAGCATCGTTCGAGGACGACGCAGTCGCGGCTGACTCGGACGCTGCAGACGATGACGCAGCAACTCGCAGTGACGCTGATGCGGCCGACGAGGACGACGACACTGCAGTCTCAACGAGCGAGCTCGAGTCCATGAATGGCGGCAGCGATGACGCTATCGCGATCGCTGTTGCTGACGACGTCTCAACGTCGACGATCGCTGCGATCACGCGCGATGGCGGCGTGCTCGCGTGTCCGCCGCAGTCGCACATCGTCGCGGCTTCGGGCAAGTGCGAGTGCG
>JAADWX010001083.1:0-10722 GCA_023336405.1 Globisporangium echinulatum | reverse complement strand
ATGGCGCGACTTGCTTGCTTCGTGATGCCGCTTCTGCTGTCCGCACCAAGCAGCTGTGATGCGGTTACTCTCGCTATGCCTGCTCCCGCCACTACGCGCATGGTTCCAGCACCACCTTCATCCGCATCGAGCAGCATCGGTTCCGAGCCGCTTGGGCCATTGTGCGACCAAGAGCAGCTCATTGCCGTTGCCACCATGCTCTCGAGACTCGAAACGAAGAAGCAGTGCCAAGCAGCGATCGGAGAGGAGGAGATGTTTAAGACGAGCGACCCGCTCGTGGTCTGCCGCCAACCGACCTGCGTTGCTGCACTGCGAACAATGTACCGCGAGCTACCCAAGTGCCTCTTTCGCAAATGGGACGTGCAGTACCACGCCGAGATGCTGCTGCGCAATTGCGGGACCGAGCCAGATGGAAGTGACGACGGTGCGAAGGCGATTGGCAAGAACTGTGGCAATGATACTCAGAGTAGCCGCGGCGACAACAGCACGAGCGTCACGATCAAGCGTCCCAGTCCTGCAAGTCTCACTCCGCAGCTTGTATCGCCAGCGTCAACGAAGCCATCGTCAATGCGACCGCGCAATGCTTAGAATGCTCCAGTTGTCGACGTTCACGACAGCTCGCATCAAAGCAACTTGCATCGTAGACACCTCACTTTGCCTTGCTTCCACCACCTCGCTAAACTAGGCGAGAGTAATCCAGCAATAGCATGACGTTTTCAGCCCATAAATCGAATTTGTGAGATACTTGGGCTCCCAAAACGACTCGCTCATGAGCAATCAAACCTCTTCGCGCATCAAATCGAACAGCCATGGGCCAAACAACAGTGACGACAGCACCGGTTGCAGACGACATCGAGACGGCGCCGCTCGAAGCAGTAACCGCGTCAAAGACAGTAGCATTAACATCGCGTTCAGCGCCATGTTCAGTGCCGACACTCGACTGGTGCGCGCGACTGCCGAAGATCGAGCTGCACGCGCACATCCACGGCTCGATCCGCCCCGAGACGCTGCAGCAGCTACTGCATGACGATGCACGCGCGAACGGCACGGCGCTGCGCACACTGCCGCCGAACCGCAGCCTCGACGAGTGCTTTGAGATGTTCCACCTCATCCACGACGTCGTCGTGAGTCGCACAGTACTGCGCCGCATCACGATCGAGACAATCGAGGACTTTGCGCGCGACAACGTCAAGTACCTTGAGTTGCGCTCGACGCCGCGCGTACTCGAGCGAGATGGCGCTTCGCGCGCCGACTACGTCGCTGAGGTCGTGTCCGCAATCGAGGAGTGCCACGCACGCACTGACCTCGACATCGAAGTGCGGTTGTTACTGAGTGTGAATCGCAACCAGTCACTCGCGGTCGCCGAGGAGACGCTGGAGCTCGCACTCGCGTGGAAGCGCAAGAGCGCGCTCGTCGTTGGACTCGACCTGAGCGGCCACTCGGAGCGCCCAGACTCCGAGTTCCACCGCTTCGAACACGTGCTCGACGCTGCGCGCGCCGGCGGTCTGAAGCTCGCGCTGCACTTTGCCGAGCACTTTGACGACGACGAGTCGGCGCGGATCCTCACGTTCCGCCCCGACCGACTCGGTCACGCGTGCTGTCTCTCGGACGCGCAGTACGCCACAATGATCGCGCTGCGGATCCCGATCGAAGTGTGCCTCACGTCGAACGTGCACACGCTCGCGCGGTTCCGCAGCGCATGCAGCTGCTCGACCAAGGACGCATCGGGGCTCTGTCTGTGCGAGTTCAAGGCGCATCCGCACGCGCGCGTGCTCGCAGGCTCAATCGGACAGCTCAGCGGCATGAGCAATACGAGCAGCGGCTGCTACCCTCTGTGTATTTGCACGGACGACCAGGGTGTGCTGGCCACGACGCTGCCGAACGAGTACATGCGCGCTGTCGAGGCGTTTGGGCTCGACAAGGTGCGCGTGCTTGCGCTCGCTGCTGCTGCGATCCCGATCGTGTTTGACGCAAGCCAGCAGGAGCGTCTGCGCGCACTGCTCGACGACTTTTGCGCGACCGAGGCGTAAATAGAGACTGAGAGATAGAGAAGCATTTGCATGCATGCAGTACGCAACCCAAACAGCGCCTTTCATTGCATTCGTTGTGCTCTGTGATAAGTTGCCGTTTGAGTGAAAAGCAAGATGATTTCGTCGTGTTGCAATGGGTGAATACTAACCAATTATACAGTCTACTCCTTGATTCTTTATGTCAGATACATACTGGATACAATTGATGCACAAACCACACAAGTTGATTCCTGGCTTGCAACTTGCTCCTTTCTCTACGCACTCCTTTCCACCAGCATTTCCGCACTCGCCTTCCGCACTCGCCTTCCGCACTCGCCTTCCAAGCACTATAACGATGGCCGTCAGCAAGCTCTTTGTGCTGCTCGCGACGCTCGCTGCTGCCGCGACGGTCTCGGTCAATGCGCAAGTGAGCGCCGCGAGCGGCTCGGGCAACGGCGGCTCGAGCCAGCCACTGTGCGACCAAGAGCAGCTCGTGTTGCTCAGTACGATTCTCAAGAACACGCCGCGGAAGCTCCAGTGCCAGGAGAAGCTCAAGATCACCGAGATGCTTGCGCCGCCAAACAGCAACTACAACTTGCTCTGCGACAAGGGCGCGTCGTGCACGATCGCACTGAGTATTCTGTACAACACGCTGCCGCCCTGCCGCTTCCGGGACTGGTCGCCGCAGGAGTCGTCGGACCAGATTTTGCGCTTCTGCGGCGTCACGCCGCTCAACACGTCGGCGATCGCTGCGATCGGTTCCGGCTCGATCGGCGACGCACCGGTTGGTGGTACCAAGACGCCGACACCGACGCCCATTGCGACCTGGGGCTCGCAGCCGAACACGAGCCAGAGCTTTGCGCCAATTGGTGCGACGTCTGCACCAGCTCCGATTGGTGCAGCGACGCCAGCGCCTACGCCGACGCAATCGGCGGCGTCTGTTTCAGCTACTAGCAGCGCGCTCGTGCTCGCAGCGTCGGTGCTTGCAGCTGCTGTGGCGTACGCATGAGCAACTGAGTCTGACACAGCGCGGTATTGAGTCAACGCACGTGTGTCGAAGCCTACTACTACTGCTGCTGCTGCTTTGAATCGCATTCGTACTATTGCTTTCATCTACGTATCAACGCGCATGTGCATCATCGAACGGGCGCTACAGTGTGTGTATGTGTTGTGTGTGAATGTGTGTGTGTGCATTCGGCGGCTGATCGGAGCTGCTGAGCTGTTCTTCGCGTCTGAACGTAAAGCGCTACAGTCTTCACCGACTGCTCGCGTCGTCGTGCAGCAGCTCCTCAGTGAACTCGAGCGCATCGAGCACCGACGGCCGCTCCTCGGGGTTCACGTGCAGCATGTCGCGGATAAAGTCGCAGAACTCGAGCGAGAACTGCGCGCTGCGGTGGCGAATCGCACCCGCTTGCTCTGTCGTTATCAGCAGCAGCAGCAACAGACATGCGACATGTGAGTGCAGTGTACTAGTACGTGTCAATAGGACTTGCAGTCACACAGTCACGCACCTGGTGGGAACGACACGCGGCCGTTCATTGCAGCGAGCTTCATGAAGCCCTCGCGCGGGTGCTCGAACGGGTTGCCACCAAACGCCATCGCGTACCTGCGTCATCACACACCGACGTCACTCAATAGTCCATATACAGACAGACACATACTAACGTCGATACGTACAGGATGCAGCCGAGCGACCAGACGTCTGACTGGCCGTCGACAATCGCGTCGATTGTTGGTTCAAAGAGCTCGGGTGCGCGATACGGCGCCGAGCTCTTGCGGTTCGCGTCGTCCTGGAGGTCGAGCGAGTTGCGGCGCGAACGCACTTCGACGCGAATCGGCGCGCAGCTCCCAAAGTCCGTGACGACGGGGATGTACGAGAGAAAGTCCTCGCCGCTCGCCGACGACGACAGCAGTACGTTGTGCGGCTTGAGGTCGCGATGGCAAAAGCCTGCGCGATGGAGCGCGAGCACACCGGCGCAGATGCCGTGGAACAAATGGAGCGCCACGCGCTGCGTGAATGGCCAGAGCGGCGACGACGACGCGCGCGCAGCGTCGATGCTGTCCCAGAGGCTCCCGCGCTCAAAGTACGGACAGAGAAAGTAGTACTAGGAATGTAGGTATGCGATTCCCATAAGTCTGTCAGTAGGTACGATCGATAGAACAGGTCCAAATGGATTCGACCAAGTACGATTGCTGCGTACCTCGAGCGTCTGTTGCTGCCGCGCTTCTGCAAACTCGACGAGCGGCATGATGTTCAGGTGCTTGACCGACTAGCGACCACAGCGCAAGCGAGTCGATAGAAGAGAGCGCACGTGTCAGTTATGAAAGCAACAGCCAGCACAACAACAGTGCCAATAGCGACAACGAATGCTCGTGTGATAAACGTACACGGAAGACTTGGAGCTCCATGTGCACGTCCTTCTCGACGTCTTCGGACTGACAGAGCACGCGCTTGAGCGCAAACGTCTCGCTCGTTGCAGTCGAGCGCACGAGCAGAACTT
The DNA here is from genome assembly GCA_023336405.1 of Globisporangium echinulatum. NCBI lineage: Eukaryota > Oomycota > Peronosporomycetes > Pythiales > Pythiaceae > Globisporangium > Globisporangium echinulatum. The sequence continues at coordinate 6,212 of JAADWX010001083.1, read as the reverse complement.
GCGCAAACGCGCCTTCAGCGACCGGCCGTACGACGGTCACAGTGATGCCACCAACTTGGACCGTCTCGTTCTATATGTATATGTATATGTATATGTATGTGTATACAAACTGTGAGTGGCTTGACTCTAATATAGTGACGCACCAATTCGTACTTAATCGAACAAACATCGCACCTTCACAGCATTTGCCGCACTCGAGATCGTTGCGCTGATCGACGACAGGAGCGAGCCGCCCCACTTCTTCGCTTTCTTTGCAGTCTCACTTGCGCCTTTCTTCGCGTCGTCGATCGACATCTTCTTGGCAAAGTCGTACGCCTGTTCGGTCTGTTTGCGCAGATACGCCTGCGCGTCTTTCGCAGCAGCAGCGGCTGCCGTCGCGCTCACAGTCGGCCGCTCATTGCGTTGGCTTTGGTAGCTGTTACTGCTGTTGTCGTCATTGGCGTCATCGTCGTCGTTGAGCTCGTCGCGTTCGTGCTCGAATGACGACTGGAACTCGTCGTAGTCATCGGCGTCACGTGTGCGGCGCACTGCGTACGCGCGCTCGTCTATATTGGACGGCGACTGTTGCTGCTGCTGCTGTTGTGGGTCGCTCTCGACGTACTCGACTGCAGGCGGCTCGACTAGCAAGCACCACGCGACATTGTGAGAGCGAGAATGACGAATAGACATCAATCGTACAAGCAGTTATATACATGTACACATGCACACCTAGTGGCGTAGCGCGTGCAATGATCTTGCGGCCGTGTGAGAGCGGCACGACCGCGTTCGGGTTCGTGAGGTCGAGGAACACGCCAAGCTCATTGCGAAATGCAAAGTGATACGCGTCACCGAGCGGGAACGCGCGCTGGATGTCGCCGAGCCGCACGGGCGCGTTAGCGTCGCCATGGAGTGCAAACGCGTTCCAGTTCGTGTCGGGCTTGTGGTTCTTGCCTTCCTCGACGGGCTCGAGCTCCTCGCCCACGAGCGAGTAGAGCACGAGGCGCGAGCTGCTACCGCTGTTGCGAGTTGCTGACGACGGAATTGTGTCGCCTGTCTGGTGCGGCGCGTCCCACGTGCGCGTGCGCTGTACACGGGGCTTGTCGAGACTCATGGTCGGGGCGGAACGCAGAGGGTGCACTTCGGACGCAGTGGCCGCACGCATGAACCCTCGCAGTCGAAGTTGTCTGCCTGCTTTTGGCTGCGTTGTTGAGTGAGGTGAAGCGTCATGTGTAGTTTTGTAATAAGCGATAGTATCATTATATTCAAGGCTATTTTTGCTATTCTTGTGTAACCCACACAAATGACCTCATGTGCTGGACGCTCAACAGCCACATGGACAGTTTGTGCAGCGAAGCAATCAATCGTGCAGATCATCATCATGTGCAGTATCGTTGCAATACGAAGTGTCGGTCTGTCTGCTGTGCATGCCTATCGACCGCTCCATCGCTACGACGTCGCAAGCGCTGTCGATTCGGGCAAGCGCACGAGCTCCGTTGCGTTGTCGTCGTCACGCGCAAGCAGCAGCTTTGTCGCTGCATGGCTACTCGACGCTGCAACTGCTGATTGCGTCGAGGGGACTTCCTCGAGTGCAGCAAGTACGCGCGACGTAAGGTCGGCGTCGTCGTCCGAGCCCGCGAGCTGCGCCATGTCGTCACAAACCTGTGAGCTTGCACTGCTGTTCGTATCGGGCGTGGCTGCCGCGTTGTCGTTGCGTCCAATCGGTCGCACACACGGCCGTGCGTTCATAGCTGCAGTCATAAGCACTGGCGAGCTGTTGCTGCTATTGTCCATCGTACCAACCTCCTTCTGCTGCTGCGTGAGCTTGTCGTAAAAGCCAGCTGCTAGCCTCGTGCTAGTGGCCTTCGCGACGAGGTGCGGCTGGAACGGATGGAGCCGCTCAAACTCGCGCTGCTGCTGCTTCGCGACCTGCGCTTTGCGGTCGCTGTAGTGCGCGCAGTACTGGTGCAGCGCGTCAAAGACCTTGGTGCTCGGTGCGCGGCCGTGCTTCTTGGCAATCGCGTCCGAGTTGCGATCGATCGTCGGGCTGAACGTGAGGTCGTTGGTCGCACTATCGTTGTCGCCTAATTTAGGGCTGTGCGTACTATTGTGCGTACTATTACTCCCACGGGAGCTCTTGCCGTCGCTCAAGTGCTCGGCGAGGAACAGCACTTGCGTGTACGTGAAGCCTGGGACGTCGGTCACGAGGCGATCGACAAAGCCGTCGAGCTGTGCCGCTGTGAACGGCGCATTGTTGGCAAACGCAAACACGATCGGCACGACCTGCGCGACCGCTGGCGGGAGCAGCTCAATCTGTACGAGCGCAGGCGTCACGACCGCTTCAGCCGGTCCAACACTGTCGATCGATCCTGCATCGTCCGGTGCTAAGGTCGAGACGTTCAGCAGTGCGTCAAACAGCCGACGGACGGTCCGCGCTTTGCGTACAGCGAGCGCTTGGCGCGACGTCGCCGATACAAAACCGCGCGTCTGCTGCTGCTGCAGTTCACGGAGACTCGTCTGCAACAAACGCCGGTGCGCAGCGAGCTGCTCGCGATGCGCGTCGTGGAGAAAGTCGCCGATTGGGAGGCTGCGCGCGTTGCGGCTGAATGCCGGGGCGCGGCCGGTCGCCGGTGTGAAGAACGCACGACCCGACTCGGGGTCGCGGTCCGGCGCGTACTTGGCGAGCAGCGCGGCGCGCTTTTGCTCGAGTTCGTGGTACTTGGACACCGCGAGGCGCTCAACGACGTCGTCGCTGCCACTGCTGACCCACAGCGCGTTCACGCCAATGTCGGGCTTGAATGGGAACTGCTGGTAGTACGACTCTTCGGCCGCCTGCCGGTGCGCGCGGACAGCAGCCGCGTCTTCGTACAGCGCGACGTGCGGGTCCTTGCGTCGCACTGGACCACTTGGCGTCTCGCCCGCCTCTTCAGCGTCGAGCTCGAGCCGTTCGCGCACGAGCTCCTCCGATACGCTATTGATCGTCGGGCGGAACGGACACGTCTGCTTGAACGCGTCTTCGATCGCTTGCTCCGTGCGCGCGCGCCGTTGACTTGCGACGCGCACAGCGTGCGCTTTCGAGTGCGCGCCTGCGGCAGCAAGGAGCGTCGGGCGAAAGAGCTCGGCCGGCTTGCGCTGGCCGCAGAGCGCTCTGGGCGGCATGTCAACTGCATTGACAGATCCGCTGGTAGCAACGGCTGCGACGACGTTCTTGCACACCGCGTCACTATGGGCGTTCACAGACGCGCACTTGGGGCACATCCAGTCGATCTCATGCTCGCGATCGACTGCGCGTTGCGCCCGCAGTCGCTCTTTCTTGGCCTGGTCGGCCCGTGCGTCGTCGTACAGACGCTCACCAATGTTTGCGTAGCCACTGGTGCCAGTGCTGCTGCGACTCCGTGCACTGAGCGCGCGCGACTTGGCTGCGATTGCGACCGTGCGCTGTGCCTGCGCATGCTCGAGCTCGCGCTGCTTGGCGTTCTGCGCGCGGCGGATCCACTTGTCCTTGGACGCTGCGAGTGCGTACAGTCGGTCGAAGACAGGAGCTGGCGCGTTGGGTTTCGACTTGGTCTTGGACGTAGCGTTGCCACTGAGCGTGTGGCGCCGCGTGTGCTCGGCGAGTTGGATGTTGCGGAACGTGAGCGCGTCGTTGGTTGGTAACGCTGCCGATCGGTCTGCTGCAGCCTTGGCGAGTGCAAGTCCGCGGTCGTAGGTCGCAGCCGCAGTCGTCGGACTCGGATCGACCTTGTTGCTGTGCTGCGAGTAGTGTCCGTACTTGGCCAAGAGGCTCTGGTAGTTCATCGCGCGACTGTGCTCGCGCTCGAGTCGCTCGCTGTCGCTGTCAGCGCCGTTGTAAGTAGCCCTCATTAGGTCCGTGTCGAAGTGTTCGTGGACGTCGGTGTACGGCGGTGGTGGAGGCAACTCGGTCTGCCACTGCTGGTGTTGCTGGTTGTAGTCGAGCAGAGACGCTACTGGCGGCTGGACGACTGCTGGCGGCGGCTGAACAGTCAGTTCGGGCCACTGCTGATGGTGCTGTGTGGCTGCAGCATGTTCGTCCGCTATCGTTGCCGGAATGGGCGGCGCGTCTTCGCTGACGAGCTCACGGTCGTCGTCCAGCGAAAGCGCTGCGAGTTCGTCCTCGATCAACTGCGTGAGCTTTGGCACCGACTCGGACTTGAGCGCATGTGTCGCAGCAAACTGCGCTGCAAGTGCATGCGGCGCGTCGCCAACGTGCACTTCGATCGTCTCGCTACGGCCTTCGCCAATCACGACCTCGATAAGCAGCAGCAGCTCGGGTGGCGACGTGATTGGCTCTAATGTAGGTGCTAGCGATGCTGACGTCGGCAGGTCTACTGTAGTCGCTACTGGCAAATCCGACTGCTTGCTCAAAGTCGTTGCAACGGGATGCGCTGCGTTGTACAGCGCGCGTTCAAAGCGGTCGCGGCGGTCGTTCTCGCGCGCAACGCTGCTTGCTGCGGCTGCGAGCGCGTCGCGGATGTCGTGCTCGATCTGCTGCGCTGCCGACTGCGGATTCGCCGCTTGCAGCAGCGGTCGGTCCTGTAGCCAGTCGGGCAGGTCGTCCGAGATCGACTTGGCGCGGGTCTTGAACGGTTCAGGCTCGACTGCATTGATGCTGCTGCTATCCTGTGCAGTCGGCTGAACCTGCTGACTGCATTCGTGGGCAGTCTTGTTGACAGGCGACGGTGCACGTGACGACGAGCTGCTCTCGACGTCCGAGTAGTCGGGCGAGTCGACCGACAGATCGATCTCACGGACGTCGCTGACGTCATCGCTGTCGTCATCGCTATCGAGTGCATTCGAGCGCACTGCAGAGTCATCGAGTGCTGTTGCAATCGCAGCTGCAGTAGCAGCAGCTGCACTGCTAGCTGTACGATGTTGCTGCATTGAGATGTGCTGACGTCGACCAAAGTCAATGCCAAAGTCTAGTGTGTTGTGCCGCACTGGTGAAGATGGGTTGGACGGAATGAGCTGAGGTGACGACGCGACTTTGCGCGGCGACGTCGCTGGTGCGTTCTGCACGGTCGAGCCCTCGCGCCGAGCGTCATCGAGTGCGGAACGAAACTGCACGCAATGACAGTAGCGACAACACAAGTCACACGCAACGAGCACGTATGAGTGAGAAGCGACCAAAGGACGCACATGCACGATATGCAGCACGAACATTGACACACGCACCTGGTCAATTGTGGCCGAGACGTTCCTCGAGAACGAGTTGCGGCGCGCGACCGGCATCGACTCGCTGCTCGGGCGGCGGTGCATGCTTGATGAAGCAGCAGCAACAGGTCAGTCCTTCAATTCCGAGAACGTACGATGTAGTTTGAAGTGTAACGATTGTTGTACGATAAAAGTCATCGTCCAATCAGGCAAAAGTGCTATTTTGGACTTCCAAAAGCCATGTATTTTGGGATAAACCTGTTATATTAGTACCAAAATTGCTGTCTTTTCTGCACGTTTTGACGCAATCTGATCACTAAACCGTGAAATCGCATTAATTTGTAATTGGATTTCACCGCATACGCGATCCGATCACTAAATAATCAGCTGTCCTTTCTGCAATTTTTGACACCGAACCGTAAGATTACTGATATATGTTATTATTTTGACAGAACCTTCCATGACTACGATTTAAAATGATTATTTTCCAGCAATGACATTTTTACTCGCACACATTTCTCATTGAACATAACGTATCATGGGCATAAGAAAAGATAATAAATATACTGTCATTCAGACCAATCACATAAGTTTATTTTTCTATTTATTGATATAACCAATTGTTTAGCAACACCGCTTTTTTAACATAACGTATCATGGGCTTTAACAAAACTGTTGAAATCTGATTTTACATGACTATTAAATGTATAATTTCTAACAGTTTTACGTTTTCACTCGCAAACATTTAACATTTGATAACATCAAAGCGATAAACGTTTATCATTTAACATAAAAACGTATCATGGGCTATTACAAAACTGTTGAGAGCATGATGTATTGTTAGCCAACAGTACAAAAATTGCTTTCTACTTGGAAGTGATTCGCGATTAAAACAGTGACGAGTGGTGAGTGCAAAAAAAGACCTGACAGTTTAGAATCGCCAGGTCGACTCCAACAGCATCGCGTTTGCTGACAGACGCTTTGCGAAATGGATGAAGGGCTTCGCCTACATGTATATATATATATATATATATATATATATATATATATATATATATATATAT
>JAADWX010001082.1:0-10729 GCA_023336405.1 Globisporangium echinulatum | reverse complement strand
TAGTAAAAGTGGGTTGCAAAAGTGGATAGTAAAAGTGGATAGTAAAAGTGGATTTGCTAAAGTGGATTGAGCAATGGAGCTTCAAATGACGAGATCTCAAGAGTGCAGAGACCCGTTCTGTGAATATCGAGTCAACTGTTCATGCGATTTCAGACTTGCGAGCAAGATTTGTTTGCATTCTCAACGATGTTAGTTGTTTTTTGCACTGAAGGCGTTCACGACAGCACCAGTGGTAGCAGCAGTCGAGCGAACGTGACCGAGTGAACATCAGCTATGCAGCAGTGCGTACATTGACGTACATACTCACAAGAGGCCGACGATGCAGAGTATTCGTGACGATGTTGCGACACTTGCAGTGGTGTCTGCCACTGTGTCGAGTATTGTCTGTGGATTCGAGCTTAGAGATTCCGAATGTTGGATGTACAGGTACCAACACCTTTAGTTGTTGGGCGTACCGTATATTTTGTCATATTGATTGTATGCCAAGGGTGAAAGGTGTTGTGTTTGGTTGTCTATGGTCGCGCTCAATGGAAGTAGTAATTAGCTCTCCATAAATGGTCTTTCTTATTTTCAGTTTTTTGTTGCGTATGGATGGCGACTTTTATTAACCATGCTCCTTGATGTGTTTGTACGTCTTCGTACGATGTCGGAAATGACAAATGAAGCTTGGTTCTGTGAGGCGCAACAAATTTAATCCACTGACGCAATGATAACATTCATATCACAATAGATCGGTTTGCCGATATACTACGAAATATGTGAATGTCGATGTTTTCATATACTGCGACAATTGTATGCATGCCGATGTTTTGATACGAATGCAAGTAAAAGTGTGTTTTTTTACTTGATCAGCTGGATTGTCCCGTATTGGAGTGATATGTGTCCCGCGCGGATCGCGCCAGCTCATCGCAACCAGTTATTATCGCCCCCTCCAACACGTTTGGCCTCGAAGCCATTCCCGCTCGCCAGTCAAACGCCACGCATCGCACGCCCGTGCATCAAGTAGCAGCAGCAGCTCCAAGCACGTAGCAGCCGCAGCCGCAACAACAGCCAGCAGTAACAAGAGACGAGAGAACCATGGCGAGCCGATTCTGGGGCTCCTCGTCAGAGGATGAGAGCGAGCACTCGAGCGACTCGGAGGTCGAGACGTCGCAGCAGCAGCAGCAGCGCGCCGCGTCGCGCTGGGCCGTGCAGTCCGACTCGGACTCGGACGAAGAAGTGCGTGTCGTGAAGAGCGGGAAGGACAAGGCGCTCGAAGCGATCGAGCGCGCGTGCGACGCGATCAAGAACTACATCAAGATCAACGACTGGACGAAGATCCTGAGCGAGTTCGATGCGCTTGAGAAGCACCTCGTGAAGAGCAAGAGCGTGCTTGCGGCGCAAGGGAACCCCAAGTTTTACATCCGCACGATGGTCGCACTCGAGGACTTTCTGAACGAGAAAGCGAAGAACAAGGCGGACCAGAAGAAGATGAGCAAAGAGAACTCGAAAGCGCTCATTCGCATGAAGGGCAAGCTCAAGAAGCACCTCGAGGGCATCCAGACCGACGTGACCAAGTTCCGCGCGAACCCGGAGAGCAGCAGCAGCGAGTCCGAGAGCGAGTCCGAGTCGGACGACGACAGCGACGATGACGACGACAGTGACGACGACGACAGCGACGATGACGACAGTGACAAGTCGTCGAAAGCGTCCGAGTCGGCCAAGTCGAGCAGCGATGAGGGCTCGGACGATGACGACGATGACGATGACGATGACGACGAGTCGTGGCCGAGCGAGTCCGAGTCGTCGTCCGAATCCGACTCGGACGACGACGGCGGCGAGCTCAAGGGCCGTGCCAAGTGGCTCAAGGCCGCACCGACAGCTGCAAAGAAGACCAAGGGCCCGAAAGTCCCGCGCGCGATGCGCGAGAAGAGCCGCCGCGCGTCGATCGACGTGGTCGCCAAGCCGGTCGAAGAGGAGCTCAAGCTCTCGGTCATGCAGTTTGACCGCCGTATCAAAGAGGTTGTTGCGATGCGCGGCAAGAAGGGCACGGACCTCACCGAACAGCTCAGTACGCTCCGCAAACTCGCCAACTATGCGCGCCGCCTCGGTCCAGCGCGCCAGCTCGTTGCGACGATGTACTTGCTCGGGACGCAGATGTTTGACGGCTCGACGAAGATCGACCGCGTCATGACGGCGCGGCAGTGGAAGACCGCGCACGCCGACCTCCTCGTGATCCTCAAGATCCTGGAGAAGAACCCGGGCTTTACGATCGCGCCGCTCACGTCCGAGGACCAGGCCGACATCCTTCAGGCCGGACGCGACGCGGCCGCTGCTGCTGCACTCGACAAGGACGACGACGATAGCACGGACACGTACGTCGACACGTTGCCGAGTGCTGGAGAGAAGGGCGCGATCAAGGTCTCGGGCGACCTCGCGACCTTTGTCGAGCGCTTGTCCGAGGAATACACGAAGGCGCTGCAGCAGACCGACCCGCACACGAGCGAGTACATTGGCCGTCTGTTTGACGAAGGCTTGCTCCTCGACGCCGCGCACCGCGTGCAGAGCTACTTTGCGCGCCGCAAGGACATGGCGCGCGCTGCGACCGTCGCGCTCATCCGCGCCGAGCTGATCTACTACAAGCACGAGTCAGTCGCGCACGCGCTGCACGAGTCGGCCGCGAAGCGCCGTGCATTTGGCGAACCTGCGCTGCTGCACCCTGCGTGCAACGGCAGTGGCGTTGCCAAGATCGCGGTCACATCGTTTGACGCATCGACGACGCACCCTGCGTCGATTGCTGGCGCACCGACCGTCACGGTCACGCCGCTCGATACCGAGAAGGAGCTCCGCGACGTGTGTCTGTTTGTGTTCAAGCATGCCGATATCCGTGCGAAGACGCGCGCGATGCTCTGCCGCATCTACCACCACGCCGTGCACGACCGATTCCACGACGCACGCGACCTGCTGCTCATGTCGCACATCCAGGACAACATCACGGACGCCGACATTGCGACGCAGATTTTGTTCAACCGCATGATGGCGCAGCTCGGTCTTGCAGCGTTCCGTGCTGGTCTGATCTGGGAAGCGCACGCGTGTCTGTCGGAGATCTGCACGGGTGCGCGCACGAAAGAGCTGCTTGCGCAGGGCATGCAGTCGTTCCGGTTCCAGGAGCGCGACCTCGAAGCTGAGCGCATCGAGCGCCGTCGCCAAGTGCCGTACCACATGCACATCAACCTCGACTTGCTCGAGACGTGCCATCTCGTGAGCGCGATGCTGTTGGAAGTGCCGAACATGGTGAACGCGCGCGTGTCGGAGCGCAAGCGCATGGTCTCGAAAGCGTTCCGGAAGCTCCTCGAGTTCCACGAGCGCCTTGTCTTTGAAGGGCCGCCGGAGAACCCGCGCGACCACGTCGTGGCAGCTGCGAAGTTGCTTGCGCAAGGCTCGTGGAAGAAGTGCGCCGAGCTGCTGCTGAGTCTTCCCGTGTGGGACCTCGTACCGGGTGCGAACGCCGCGCAGCGTCTCAAGGATCTTGTGCGCCACAAGATCCAGGTCGAAGCGCTCCGGACGTACTTGCTCGCATTCAGCGACGAGTACGACGCGATCAGCCTCGCGCGCTTGACCGAGACGTTTGAGCTCGACGACAAGACGGTTCACAGCGTTGTGTCGAAGATGATGATCAACGAAGAGCTTCAGGGCGCGTGGGACCAGTCGTCGCAGTCGATTGTGCTGCACAAGCACGAGCGCTCGAGTCTCCAGACGCTTGCGCTCCAGTACTCGGACAAGCTCGCGCAGATTGTCGAGAACAACGAGCGCATGATGGACCTCCGCACGGGCTTCTCCAAGGACGACTGGAACAGCAACCGCCGCGGCGGTGGTGGCGACCGCGGTGGCCGCGGTGGTAGTGGCGGACCGCGTCTCGGTGGTCGTGGCGGTGGCGACCGGTCGAACCAGGGCGGCAGCTTCCGTCCACACGGCGGTCGTGGCGGCGGTGGTGGCCGCGGTGGACGTGGTGGTGGTCGCGGCCGTGGCGGTGGCCGTGGTGGCGACCGCCAGCAGCGCGACAACAACTAAGTGGCGCTGTCTCTCGTCCACTCTGTCTTGCGCTGCGCTCTCGTATGGCACGTGCGTGATGGTGCGACGGATCGAGGAGATGGAAGCAACACAGCGGTCGGAGTCTGTACCCTTCTGTCTGTTCCAGGTCGTTCGATGATGGTCTTAGACGAGTCGAGCAGGTCGTTAAAATGGTGTCGTGGGTACACAAGCGGGCTGCAGTACGTATTGGTAGGTAGCGTTAGTGAAACGAATGAGCGAAGCCACTCGTGTCCGACGCAAGCACAAGACTGACTCACATCCTTTGCCCCCGAGTTAGACGAACTGTCCGCTTGATTGCGTTCCTCAGTGTTTCAATATATAAAGCGCCTCGGACTACCTGCTGTCGATCATCGCGTCGCACGACTTGCACGTCTCGACATGGTCGTGACCACGAAGCGCCATTCACATGTACTCACACACGTACTTACGACACGCTCACTCGAGTGCGTTGTGGCGAGCGGATATCTTGTTCACTCACTCCACTGTGTCAGAACCAGCAGAAGCAGCAGCAGTCTCGGACGTCTGAGCCGCCGATGGCTCACCAGCACCGACGATGTCGTCACTGCGATCGCCGCGACCACGTCCACGCGTCCGTCCGCCGCGTCCACCACGACCACGACTGCACCCATGACTTGGGCGAGCACTGGTGTCGTGATCGTCGTCAGCATCGCCAGCATCTGCATCGTGTTGCTGCGGCTGACGCTCCATTGCGTCACTGCCGTTCACGTCTGCGCTCACGTCGTGGTGCGGGCGCACCTTTTGCGATCGGTTCGACTGCTTCGATGCTGCTGCAGCCACAGCGTTCGAGTTGCCTGCATCACTGCCATTCACCACTGATGGCTTGGCCTCGTCGGTCATTGCTGCTACACCGTCTTCGCGGTCGTGTGCACCGTCAGTGGTCACGACGACTCGGTTGCGGTCGCGGGCTTTGCGCTTCGCACCACCGCGTCGACCACTGCGTTTGCTGGGCTTTGCAACGTCGTTTGCTGCAGGTTTGCATTCGTCGCCAGGCTGCTCGTTGTCGCCATCGTGCGACTGCACAGGAGTTGCTGGTGCTGCAGCACGAGTGTTTGCGTAGCGTGCAGCATTCTCTTGGTCTGCCGAGTCCTCATCATTGCCGTCACTGTTGCCGTCAACGTCGCCGCTAACATTGTCACTGACACCGTTGTCTGTAGTCACTGCAGCTACAGCTGCTCGGTTCTTCTTCGGTCGGCCCGAGCGCGGCGTACCCTTGCGCAACGTGCGATCACCAAACGCTGCAGAGACGAGCTCACTCGGGATCGGGCTCTGGTACCCAGCATCGTCTTTGCTGAGCGTGTCGAGCGACAGCTCGATCGAGATGCTCGGGATGTACCGCTTCGTTTCGATGCGGTCGAGTCCTTCTTCGAGCGGTTCGTACACGTCGACGGTCTCGATCGATGAGATCCGCGTGATGTGGTACAAGCCTGCGATACGGTGCTTGAGGATCTCGGCGACCGTCACGGCCTTGCTGATCGCGTTGCCCATCGCTTTGAGCACTACGGAGCGCTCATTCTTGTCCTGAGTGCAAAGCACCAGCAGAGTATGCGGAAGCAGCAGCAGCATTTGAGTCGTCAGTCGCGTGACAAAGCCAGTTGCACATGCACGCACTCTTTTGCACATCAGGAGCTACCACATGGAGCAGAGCACTTACATACACCTGCGCATGCACTCACATGCACGCACCGAGAAGAGTCCGTTCGCGTATGCGATGTAGCTGCGCACAGCGCCTTGGTGCGTGATACGGATCTCGTTTGTCTTGGGCGGCAGCGCATCCGGCATCTTGGTTTTCTCGACACGCCGGTACTTGTCCATGCTCTCTCGCTCTTTCTCGCTTGCACACTCGCTGTCGCGCTCGTTCTTATCAAAGTGTGCTCAATCATCAGTGGTCGTTCGCACGTCATTGAGAGCAGTTTAGGAGCACTCAACTGGCCGATCTGCTGTGTTGCAACATGTTGTTTGGTGCTTTGGTGAGTTGTTGGAGCCAACTGTCACATATAAACGTTAAAACGGGCGCTACGACGACAAATATAAAACGTCAATACAACTACCTAAAAACATAGATTAACTAGAGAATTTATGGATGGTTCGTCACTCGTTTCTCGAAAAAAATAAAACGGTACGTTCTCTCTGTGTAAAGGGTCACACGCTAGTTATTATATAACCTAGCCAGCAATTAATTGCGAGACATTAACAATCTAGTCTTAGTTTAGTTTCTATATTAATGCTGGCCTTATAGGCAGTTCGCACACAGTCGCGCATTGAGCTCTCAGGAGCCAATCAATTAGTTAGTCTTAGCTCTAGTATTCAGATACTTAGATCTAGTTAGCGGCGCCCGTTACCTGGGCCGCTTTCCATGTCAATCAAACAGTTCAGCTATTGGAGCACAAGTGCCCAAGTCTTCTGTCGTTCCTTGCGGAAGGTGCTCTGCACGCTTCCTCTCTGCTTGTGCTGCGTAACTCGGGATTGCCCGGTTACACTCTCAGTTAAAATCGATATAGTTGGATGTAGAGCAATGCGTGTGTGGACTAGCGAAAGCAGGCGTTATGTATTCACCAATTGACTTGAGCATGATTTCATCGAACTCCAGCTGATTGTCAACTCGTAATGACAGGTACAGCAGCAGTGAAATCTAAGTCGGACTTCAAAGAGGCGTTGGTCTGATAATGAGGGCATACATCAACGAAGATAAAGCTATGCATAGGCACACGTACGACAAGACATCCGCATTACGACCGCAACCTCAATGCAGTTGAAAAATGCAGTTTAGGTGTTACGGTAAACTTGTTTGTCTACTTTCGAACCTATTAAAGTGTTTTACAGGAAAGAGTGTACTAGCAACGGGTATGTGTACCACGAAATCGATTTTAACTTGTCGTCATTGGTATAGTGCAATGTTGTATAAAAAATTATGATGGAGTGCTGATGTATAGAAATACGCGACTCATTCCGTCAAAAAGTGTTGCGATTTCGATCAACTTAAAGAATGTTTGCGTAACAATTATATGCAATTACACCAAGTAATATCACCCATTCACGTTTAGATATGTTGGATCTCTCAACGATCTCAAAGTTGCAGCCAAGAAATTACTGATTTAGTCTGACATACATATATTGAACGCAAAGTACTATAGCGGTTCATTATATTTTGTTTGTATTAATACTTACAGAAGGAAAAGTGATACACGTTGCGTTTCTAAGAAATATGACAAGATGTATAAAAGAATGGCGTGGGTTCGTGATATATTACTGATCACTGTTAGCACCATACACATGCTGTCTAACAACGGATACAAAATACACGTGAGACGACGAGACACAACTCAGGTCCAGCAAAGGCTTGATTACGCGATGTCGACAAAAAGAACACGCAAATTGCAGTGCACATAATACATCCGCATTGCCCAGTGTTAGCGCTTACTTGGTCATTGCGGTGTTGTGCAGCAAGTGTGTTAAAAATGTCTCGCTCATTCCAGTTCGAAGGTCGTGCTTTCAATGCTGCGTTCCATGAGATGGATAGCTGCACATTAATCGAATCCAGCTTTTGCACACCCTTTCAAAACTGAACCGAAACTCGCACTTCACACATTTCCTCGGACGCAATCCGAAAGACGTAATAGCAACAATGTTTGCGTACTTGCACCACCTGCGCGAGGGGGTCACTCCCATCGACGCCGAGTACCGAGCCATGCGAGACAGGGTGCAACGGAGTGAAGACCCACCTGTACTTGTTGAAGTCCTTTGCTGGCACTAGTGCGAATACTACGAGCTGTATCTACACACCAGTGAAATCGAAACACCTGCTGTGTGCGCATTCAGCTTTGGGTAGCGCTGATGAGCACTGCTTGCTAAACATGAAAATGTATTGCTCGATAAATCAGCCACATAAAGTGCCGCTCTCATCTGTATTGAGCAGTAGGACCCAATAAATATACTCGCGTGCTCGGTACTCCGTTGGCGTACGCTTGCTGCAGCTTTCCGTTAGCACCGACGGCACTTACGTATGTAGGAATGGGTACGCAGTTGACAGGTAGGTCGAGTTTATTATGTTCCTGTAAGAGATGTTCGAGCACCGCGCGCGATACGTCTCTTTACAAGCGAGCGACTGCTCCACATCCCTCGCGTAGTCCTGGATGTAGTTGAGCGCAACTACATCTCTATACCAGCGCGCAGCACCATGTTCTTAATGCTTCTGCACATGATCTTGATGCTACTGTTCATGAGATGGAGTGTGATGCTTTGTGTTGAATGACTGAGGTGGAATGTTGTCGTGCGATAAAATACACATTGTGGAATCAATTAACTTCGCCTATACCCCTATTGTAGCAAGTTCAGGGGAGGTTACGTTCACATCTTCTGTCATCTGTACACGGAATATACATCTTTTCTCACAGTATTTGTACATTCAGTCCTACCTATTATTATTAACCCTACACCGTTTGACATTTTCTTGACATATAACCACTGAGTATAGCATACGATATTATATGCGTAAACTAAGAGTATTGACAGAAGTGTGTGGTATGTGCAGCGACAGCCTCTAAACCCGCTTGCCACTCGCTTGTGTGACGATATTCGTCGTTCGCCAGTCAAGTCTTGGAATGAGCTTCTAGACGCCCGACTGCATCTGCGTCGAGCTCGCTGCTTCTGCTAGTATACAAACTCGCCAGACTGTCTTTTTCAAGCACGCTCCGCCAGAGCCGTGCAAAAGCACCAAACTGCCACAAATCAAGCCAAACCGGCACACAGCGAGCCAAACTGCCGTTCTCACGCATGACCAAAAACACCGCGCGCAGGCCGAATACGGTACACGCGCGTACCAAGCAGTACACGCACGCTCAAACCTATAAAAACACGCGTAAATATCGTTCCGTCGATCACGAGCTGTCGCTTTTATTCAAGCAGCGAGAAACACGTTTGTTAGCGCACCATTAGCAGCACGTATATGTACATTCATGCACGTGCATGACGTACCGGTTGCGACTGGCAATCTGCATGTGTCGCTGAAAACCTGGCAATGAGCGGATTTGTCAGCCGTCCAATACGAAATACTACATTTGAATTGTTTTTGAAATAAAACGTTGGATCGTTAATTCCTTGCGTTGTTTTTTTCCTTTCTTTCGTCTGTAAATTACCCACGTTTTGTAGAAAAAATTCTGGCCGCAAACACTTTCGTTAATTTTTGTGCAATTGTATGTTTGAATAAATTCCAAAACGCAATTTCTATAGATGTGTTATACAGCATTAGGCAAAATGCGTTAGCTGTTTACGTTGCTGAACGTGTTAATATGTCGATTGCGAAAAAGATGACAAGTCTCACATTTCTAATTTACATGCAAAACGATCAAGCATATTGCACCTCATTTGGTATCATGCGTCTCGAGTAGAAGCATACGGCGTCGGTCGTGAACGATCAGCTCCGCGAGTACGACGGCCTCGTGGCTGACGACAGCAACGTTCAGACGATAATACAGTTCCGTTTGACTCCACTGCCGCCACTGACACGCAACCCTGAGAAGATCGATACAATACGCAACAAGATTCGGCCGTTTGTTCCGCTGGAGTTTGTCGAGCTGTACGCGGCTCCGACAGCAGTCGAAGCCGAGAACTGCATACGGTATCGTTTGCGTGATCCGTAGTTCCCAGGGTTCCACAAGTGACACAAATGTGTTAACAATTGCAAGCAATCGTCGGTCCAACGTATTCGTCGCCTCACATTCAGCCTCTGGTACATCGACAAAGCAGCAGCAAACTAACGATCTTCGTTGCGAGGATCACTTCAGCTGGTACTAAGATGCCTAGATACTGTCGTGTCCGTCATTGCCATCATCATTGCGTCTCGCACATCAAGCACTCGTACACACTTGTTTCTGTTGGGTCAGTTGCTTGCAGCGGACTCGCGGAGCAGTACAAACTCCAGCAGTGCTGGCATGTAGCTGCTGCGCGATAGTAGCCGTCCAATGTCGACTGCGTGCGGGTGTTTCTCAAACAGCCACTGCGTCATCTCAAGATTCTCGAGGAAAGCATCTGGGTTTACGATCGCGTCGGGACTGCAACCCTCTGGCCGATGCGCGTGCAGGAAAAGCAGTACGTCAAAGTGTTCATTGATGGCAGCATGACGCATCGCGTTTCCTGTGCAGCCTTCAGTGCGATTCTCATGCAGCCACTTGATGACGTCGAGGTGTCCATCTGCAGCAGCGTCATCCATTGCAGCAACTGTGCAGCCCTCAGTGCGGTTCGCGTGCAGCCATTGAACGACATCGAGGTGGCCACGCCCAGCGGCACGATCCATCGCACCAGTCGTGCAGCCCATAGTGCAGTTCTCATGCAGCCACTTGACGACTTCGAGATAGCCGAACTGAGCTGCGTGGTCCATCGCATTGCTCGTGCAACCTTCGTTTCTGTTCGCATGAAGCCATTGCATGACTTCCAGGTGGCCTTCTTGTGCTGCGCGATCCATCGCAGACGTCGTACAGCCCTCGTTGCGGTTCATGTGGAGCCACTTAACGACCTTGAGATGGCCATTCTCGGCGGCCGCGTTCATCGCATTGCTCGTGCAGCCCTCGGTGCGATGTTCATGCAGCCACCGCACGAGTTCGAGGTGGCCATATCTCGCCGCTCCGTTCATGGCCCAGACACT
>JAADWX010001081.1:0-10751 GCA_023336405.1 Globisporangium echinulatum | reverse complement strand
AAACTCGTCAGCGAGCGCACGCGCGCGCATGGACGCAATCAGCATGTCGGCCATGCGTCGCATGTGCGCTTGCGATCGACCGGTCGTGAACACCATGTGCTCTGCAAGACTCGACTTGCCTGCGAGGTCGACTGTGTACACGTCTAGCCCTTTCTTACCATGTCGTGCACTGCTCGCATCGCATGTGACTGACGACACTTCGCTCTTGACCGCTTGCCTCCATGCTCTGTCGATGTCACTACTGACAGACCACCACGCACAACGCCAACCAGGAAGCAAGAGCGCTCGTTCATTCAAGTCTGTGCGCGTCACACGACAGTGCTGCACTACTGTACCATCTCATAGCTGGCTTGACTACTGTAGCAACTCAAGATCGACTGCATACCAACGCACTCGTCCCTATACACTCGCGCACAACTACTACCCAACAACCCACTCAAAACGTCGAGCCAATGTCGCCGACGCGGATGTTCGAGTACGTGACCGTCGCGTCTGGGTGCTGCGACTGCACGTCCGACGGCTTGCCGCTGGTCGTCGGACACGTGCCGCGCGCAACGCCTGGTGATGTCGGGTTCCGGTCGAGTGGGTAGTTGCTGTCGAGCCATAAACAGTGCGCGTCGTGGTCGGTCCAGATGCTCATGGCGAGTACCATGCCGTGTTTCAGCGCTTTCGACATTTGCGCCAGCCCGCCCTTGGCGCTGTGGTCGTCCAGGTTACTGAACGCAGCTTTCGATTGCGAACAGACCGCGTCGGTGATCGAGTTGAGCGGGTCGATGCCTGCGATATTGATCTTTGGGTTCTCGACGACCTTGCCGTTCTGTTTGAACAGGCGCTTGATCTCGACGAGGTCGCCATCGGCGGTGTTGTCGCTCGTCACAAACTGCGTAATGACCGTAAACGGCTTGGTCGTGTCGATCGGAAACGTAGCGCCAGCGCCATAGAACGTCGTGTTGCCCATGCGGTAGGCGTTAAAGTCGCAACCGTCCTTGTCGCAGACGCCCTTGTAGCGATTGCCAGCGCCCACGCCGCACTGTGTGTCGGACGTACAGCGCGTCGGCGTCTCGACCGAGCACGGGTGCGGCGTGAACGCATTGCTCACGCTGTTGGCTTCCCAGATGTCCATCTCCATGCAGCACGACCCAAAGCGTCCGCTTCCCGAGTTCGGGTCCGACGTACTCGGTTTCCAATCCACCACGTTCGCTTCGCCACTGATAAACTTGATGTCCTTGGGACACTGCGCGTCGCAGTAGCCCGTGCCGTACGCCGCGCCGGCCGCGTTGCTTGGGAACTTGGACATCCCGCCGTCGGCGTCCATCTGCACAAAGTACAGCGCGCCGTTCGTGCCGCACGGGAGTTTGGACACGTCGACGTCGAACGTAAACTCTTGGTTCAGCGGCTTGTACAGCTTGTATTGCGAGTCATTCGGCTCGAGCATGTACAGCCGCGAGCCGACGTTCGTGCCGTACTGGTCTTTGGTTACGAGCTTGAGCGAGAGATCCGAACCAGAGGCCGTGACGCCGTACGTGCGCTCGTAGTTGGCGCCCTCGAGTGCGCAGTTCTTGGCGCATGCGGCCGGGTCCGAACAGAGCGTCGCGTCCCACTGGTTGCCGGCGTAGCAGTTCGTGGAGTCGCCGACCTTGTGGATCCAGCGCCAGTTCGCGTCGATCACGACCTTCGTGGCGTGCGTGACACATCCGCCAGACGTCGTGCACGTCTTGGATGGCAGTGCCGGATGCTCCTCTGGCGTACTGGTGCCGACTTGCTGCGCGTGCGAGCGGTCGAGATCGAGTGCCGCCGCGAGAGCAGCGATGAGCGCGATGGAGGTTGAGAGCTTCATTGTCGAAAGTTGGCGGGTAGGTTGGAGAAATTGGAGAAGTTGGAGCTGGAGCAGTGGGAGTAGGTGGCTTTGCACTGATGCGGGAAGTTTGAGAATGAGGAGTCGATGCAAGGCAGCTCTGCGGTGCAAAGTGTATTGCCGCCGTGGCATCACGAGACGAGCTCCTGTGGCGCGCTCCAGTGGCATTCGAGCGAGCGTTGCAGCTCCCTCGCGATGGTCTTCGTGACTGGCGTTGTCCCAAATGCGAGCTGCATTCAATCCTTAGCGTGACACTTGACAGCCATGAACGTGCTTGCGATCGTCTGATGACGACGAACAAACGCCCTCGAACTGAGCACGTCAGCGTATGACTCCGTCATGTTGTGCAGCATTTCGAGTCATAGATTAGTTAGTACGTGCTGAGTGAGCGCGACGAAAGGCAGTGCATTGCTGTTGTCTGGACTTCTTGACGCACGCCGCACGCCACACAGCGATGTCAAACGTTCGACGATCCGAAAGCACAATGCATGTGGGTCAAGGCTGCTGCAGTCGTGGATCGACACACCCTCGCGGTCGACCAAGCACTGACGCAACACACCACTGACACCCCAATGAGACTCAAACATTCGACGCGAGTCGGTTGATCGTGCAACGAGCCAGCGACATCGCGCGACTCCTATCAGCTGCGCTCCGTGTCGTGCGCCATCCACTCGACCCACTTTCGACTGCTGCTGCTTGCGACGGATGTTGGTCTGCCACGTAAAGCCGGCAGCGTGCGACCGCTGTAGTCCAACTCGCGCTCAGTATAGATAGCTGAAGTACGGACAGTCACAATCTGGGTTCTGCGTTGCAGCTTGCGTGTTTTTCTGCGCGCTCTAGTTGCTATACTGGAGTGCGAACGGGGGCAGGTGGTGCAGGATGGTCGCCCCTAGCTCGCATGACAACTTGACAGGCGAGCTGCATCCGTAGCACAGCACTCAAGAGTTGTAAAACGATAGCCTAATATAGAAAAAACCCAACTGTGACGACAAATCACGTAAATAAGCCACGAGTAGCAATCAGATAATCGTACTTGACCGAATCGCTATTTCCCGCGTTTTTGCACTCACAATCAAACAAACTGAAGAGCAACAAGGTCTCGCATCTTGCTTTGTTTGCACACACGCCAAGACACGACAATACTAAGACACCAAGCCAGCAGACTACATCCGCACACGCACCCACACAACGCAAGGAGAACGAGTACAGAGCACAACGCAAGGAGAGCGAGTACAGAGCACAACGCAACGTCGCCGATCTGCCAATGAGTGCCACTTTTTCTATATCGACCAAGGACTCGGATTTACGCGAGTGGCTGCTCGAGGCATGCCGCACAGGAGACACTACGAATCGAGAATTGCTGCTCGCTGCGTTCCACGAGTCGGCAGTGGCGACGGCAGCGGGGGATCCAGAACTTCTAGATGGCGTCAAGCAGCTCGTGAATGCAGTCGACGCGAATGGCAACACGCCTCTCATCTTAGCATGCAGATACGGCCACAGTTGGGTCGTCTCGGTTCTACTCGACATCGGCGCGGACGTTGACGGTGTCACCGAGGACGGAACGTCAGCGTTGTACACCGCCGCGCGACATGACCACCTAGACGCCGTGCATGTGCTGCTCGCGAACGGTGTGAGAGTCGATGCAGCTCAAGAACACATACGATCAGCTCTGCACATCGCTGCGACAAAAGGCAACGTGGACATCGTGACGGCGCTGCTCGATCGCTATGCGAGCATCGATGCTGCCGATACTTACGGCTGGACGCCACTGCATGCGGCTGCAAGCATGGGGTATGCGAGCGTTGTGTGCGAGCTACTGGA
Organism: Globisporangium echinulatum; assembly: GCA_023336405.1. Classification (NCBI taxonomy): domain Eukaryota; phylum Oomycota; class Peronosporomycetes; order Pythiales; family Pythiaceae; genus Globisporangium; species Globisporangium echinulatum. Next base: position 7,075 of record JAADWX010001081.1, on the reverse strand, counting down.
ACACGGCACGAGCGTGAATGCAGTCGCTTTTACTGGCCAGACACCGTTGATCATCGCCGCTACCAACGGTCTTACCGACGTGGTGCGGGCGCTACTGGCCCACCACGCCAATGTAAATGCCGTCACTGATAACAGCTGGGCACCGCTATACACTGTCGCGCGGTACGGTCATACTACAGTGGTGCGTGAATTGTTGGCGCATCGCGCAAGTGTCGACGTTCGCACAGCGAGCGGCTGGACGCCACTACACGTAGCCGCGAAGTACGACCGAATGGACATTCTGTGCGAGCTGCTGGCATACGGCGCGAACTTGGATGCCGTCAACTCGGACGACCAGACATCTCTCGACATTGCTACTCAAAAGGATCGCGCGGACATCGTGCGCGCGCTGCTGGAACACCGCAAGAGCTCCTAATGATCGCAGTGCTAGATCCCCTGTTGCAGTTGCGTGTGGAGCGCTGTGAGGTGTTGTGTTGTGTGCAATACACACAAAAACCATCAAGTCTGCTATCTCGTAAGAACGTACGGCATGGTACTAGGGTGTCGTTAGCGCTGGAGGTGTGTGAAGTGTGTAGTGTTGAACACGCGGTGCAGTGCGTTGCGACATGGTGCTTCTCGACTTCCAGTTTTACGATTTGTCACAACGAATGGTTGTGATGTGCGAATCTTTACCAACCCTACATTATGCCACAAACATTAGTTTTTTTAGTAAATAATTCAGATGTATTGTATATTATATATTTATAGCAACAAGCATCGCACTGGGTAATTAGAAAACCACAATTGCAGGTTGCGTCGGCTTTTGAAATCGTTCCAGATTCAAATATCTGCATTTCGCGCCAAACGTGCTCGCAATTTTGGACTCGAGAGCACGTTCAGTAATCGCAACGAGCAAGCAGCAGGAAGCAGCAGGACGCGGGACGCGGCGCTCGATCTCTCGCGGACGAGAAGGACCGACGACAATACGAACACGACAGCAGCAGACACAGCACTAGCCACAACGAGTGGCCACAGTATCAGAAGCAGCAGCAATGGACGTGCGCCCCCGATCTCGCGCGCCAGACGAATGCGCGAGTGTGCGTGCAGTCGGCAACAGCAACAGCAGCACCGACGCGTTCTACCGCTCGGCGCTGCAGCAGCTGCAGAGCGAATTTACACGCGCGGTCGAGGCGCTTGAGAAGCAGGTCGCTGGCCTCAGTGCGCACAACGCACTGCTTGAGACTGCCCAACAGCAGCAGCAAACGTACGTTTGTATGGATATGTATGCGTATGTGTGACTGTAAAGCTCGCATAGGACACAGCAACCGCAGCATGGCTGACGCTATGAGCGTGTATGTGCATGTAGCGAGCTCGCAACGCTGCAGCACAAACTCGATGCGACTCGCAACGAGCGACAGCGCGAGCAGCAGCAAGCGCACGACGCGATCTCGTCCCTCACAAACGAACTCGCACTCGCGCGCGAAGACGCGCAAAGTCAGTTTGTGGCAGCAGCAGCACGCGAACGCGCGTTGCAGACCGAGAGCAACGCGCTTGCAGAGCTACTGCAGCAGGAGCAGCGCTACTGGCGCCGCTTTGAATCCGCAAAGCAGCGCGAACTCGAAACGCTGCACGCGCAACTCGCAACACTGCGGGCCGACTGCACGCAGCACTGCTTGCAGCGCGACAATCTCCAGCGCGAACTCGCGCCTTTGCAAATGCGCGTTGACGCAGCAACGCGCGCGTCGCGGCAGCTCGAGCAGCGACTCGCAGTGCTTGCGAGCGATGCGCGCGATACGAAACGGACGCTTGAGGCGCGCGTGACAAAATTGCAGCGCAAGTTGCGGGACGCACACGAGCAGAACGCGCTGTTGGCCGATGCGCTTGCTAATTGTAGGGACCAACAGCAGTCGCCTAAAGTAGGAAGCGAGTGGCACTGGCGACGCGCGTCCGACACGAGTGCGTTGTCAGACCCAACGACAGTCGACACTGCGACTGTCACGACTGCAGCAGCTAGAAGCAGTAGCAAGACAGCAGGTGCAGTACGCAAGCGCGACGTCGCGCCATCGCAGAGTGTGGGAGCTAAGCGACGCGCATCGCCATCAACGACTACAAATGCGCTCGATCGGTCGCTTGCGCTCGAGTCGCATGCGCCGACGTCACCGACTGCGTCGTCACCGGATTTGACGCCACCATCGACGCCACGCAAACGCGAGTCGACACGTCGCGACAATGTGCAACGACGACGTACAGACGACAACAACACGCGAGTGTCGACAACAGCAGCAGCAGCAGCAGGTGCGCGCACTCCCAGCACCAGCACTAGCAGCAGCACGCGACTCGAGCGCGAGATGAGCTTGTTGCGCCGCAAACTCGACGCGTGTCTGCAGCTGAGCGCTCTGGACGACGGCGATGCCGTTGATGTTGATGTCAATGGTATTCGAGGTCGTGATCGTCGCTGAAGCAGTTGGTGCGAGCGCGTACGAGCCAGTAGTGGCCAACGCAGATAGATGGACGCGTATTTATTCGAGAGAGCGAGAGAGAGACAGAGCGCAAACAGAATACAGTTGCTATGACCTCAGACGACCGACACTGCAAAAGCGAGAGTAGGTGGCGGGTGGGTCGACACATGTAGAGAGCGTCCATCAAATGTCGGCAGTCGAGAGTACCTCATAAAACGCTGTTAGAGCGGTGACGGCAGGCGCTGCGACCGTCGCGTCGTGCTTGGCGACATGCGCAAGTGCCGACCGCTACTCGCTGCACGTCGCTTGTCGTCACTTACGACCATGTCGTCGCTGCTGTTGCTCGCAGTGTTGCGCATCGGCGTGAAGCGCATTGTCTTGAATGGCGAGCGCTGCGGCGTCGCAAAGAGATTCGACGTGGTTGTGGCAGAAGTCACGTCGTCGCCACCAGCAGCAGTTGCGCTCGTTGGGCTCTCGAGCACGTCGTCGTCCTCGGGCTCGTGCGCTTGTGACGGCGCAAGGTCGATCGAGAACCGATCCGACGTGCTCGTCGTGCCGGACGACAGCGACGACGCGCCGCTCGATGGCGCCGTGTAGTACGCCGAGAAGAGGAGCGAACCGCGTCGCCGCGTTGGCGCGCTACTGTCGTTTGTTGTGCCGTCTGTGCGGTCGTCTGTCGGCATCGTCTGCGCGTCGTCGTAGTAACCAGGTGGGAGGAACGCATCGTCGTCCTCGTAGCCAACAAAGTCATGCTCGTCTGTGACGCTCAGATCGTCATCAGACGACGCGATCTGCGAGATGCAAAATGGGTGTGGGTTATAAATGGTGTGGGTTATAATGGATACATGTAGAGGGGTGAAACGAATGCGGGTGAAATGGGTTTGGATGAAAAACGGAGTGCGTTAGTGGGTGAAAGTAAATGCATGGGTTATACACATTTGACACATTCGCACTCACGCACCGAGAGTGATCGTGTGATACGTCGGTAGCACGCGAGCTCCGTCGACGCGCTGCTGCTGACGCTCGCGACGTCGACCGAGTCCTGCGACGTGCGCAATCTTGCATCGCGTTGTCGTGACTTCGGCGAGCGCTGCTGGTTCGAACGGCGACTGCTGTCACCACTGTTTGTGCGTGCGCGTGACGCGAGCACAGCAGCTGTGAGCCGCGGACTCGCGTGGTGGAGCCCCAGTGAGATCGTACGCAGCAATGCCGGCGCGCGCGGCGGGATCGCGCTGTCGCTCACGTCACTGTCGGCATCGCCTGTATCGGAGCTGCTCAGCGCTGGTGCTGGGTCAGTCGCTGGTGCTGGTGCTGGTGCTGCAACTGTTGTAGCTGTCGCATCGCGTGTAAAGTGGCGCCGGAGCCACTCTTCTTGCTGCGCTTTCAGGAGCTGTTCCTCTTTGTACTTGTGCTGGAGGATCGTAAGGAGCGACTCTTTCTGGCGCACGAGGTCGCGATGCGCAACGGGCGACGACGGCGGCGTGAACTCCAACTGGTTGCTCAGATGCGAGCGCGATTGCGACTCGGACGACGACGATGATGGTGACGGTCGCACGGCACCCGGCACTGACGACGGTGGCGATGGGATCTCGAGACCGCTAGGTTTAGCGCGACTACTACTACTACTGCCAGTCCGAGTGGCTGCAGCTGGCGGCTGGAGGTTCTTGAGCAGCAGCTGGACGCGCAAGTTGTCGCGCTGCGATTTGGGCGCGTCAGCTGCGTGGAGACGCTGGTGGCGCTGCTGCGTATGTTGCAAAGGCGTGAGTGGTGGCGACGGACTTGGCGATAGCTCGAGCGGCGTTGGCGCTGGCGGCTGCTGCATCCGCGATGCTGGCGCTGCGAGCGGCGACGATGAGTACGCGAGCGGTGGCGGTGCTGCGCCAGTCATCGCTGTCACGACCGACGGTCGCCTTGCCGGTCGAATACGTGCTGTCGACTGCGGCTCCACGCGCTTCGCACTTTCACTACTGTCACTGCTGGTGTCCTCACGCTGGTTACTCATGTGCTGGCGGTGCGGCGGCGACTGCTGTTCCAGGTGCGGACTGAGTGGGACAGCAGCAGTGCTGCGGCGCATTGCGTCGGAACGCGGCGGCAGCGACGGGACAACTGGCCGCGCAACGCGCTGGTGGAACACAAACGGACTTGCACCGCCACTGCTGCCTGTAGACGCCGATGGCGGCGGCGACGGCGTTGGCGTGAACGCCGTCATCGAGTGCCGCTTGCGCCGCGCATACGCTGCTGGCACAGGCGACGCGATGTACTCGGGCGGCGTCGCAGTTGCAAACGATGCGCCAGACGTTGCGATCGTTGGCCGCTCGATCGGAAGCGGCTCGACGCTACGACCTGGCGTACCGGTATTGACTCGGGAGTTGGAACCGGAGTTAGGGCTGCGGTGCGCTGACACGTCGATCGGTGACGGTGCAATGCTGCTGCTCTGATTGTTGCTGTTGCTACTGGACAAACGAGCGCTTGTCGACTGCCGTTGTGGTGGCGGCGGTGGCGGCGCGTCGCTCTTGCTGCTCAACTCAGCCGCGTCGCTGCATTGTGTACCTGGTGCGTCCAAGCAGAGTTCGATCTCGGTGTTGCCGACAAGCAATCGGTCGCCTGTGTGCACAACGACAGCTTCGCGATGGACGCGCCGACTGCTGTTGAGCCGCGTGCCATGTGCGCTGTGGTCCACGTAGACCCAGACGCCATGCCGCGCTGTGCGCTCGAGCGTGCCGTGTTCCGGCGACACCTGTGTGCGTGTGTGTTGCTGTCAGCGTATACATGGACCATACATGGAACCTACCGACATAGACAAGGACTGCACCATTGGGTCGTTGTTGCAGTGGAACGCGGCGCTCGAGAGCGTGCCGATAGCGATGCCGAGCGGCGATGCGCGCTGCGGCTCGGAGCTGTGTGTCACGAGCGCTTTCGTGTTGCTTGCGTGGATATTGTTGCCGCCTGGCCGCACGTGCAGGACTGCATAGTAGCTGCTGCTGCTGCTGTTTGCAGCGGATGCAGAAGGGCCATGGAGCGGTGTGTACCGCGCCTTGTTCGCATGTGCTGCAAATCCGCTTGCGTCGAGCGTGCGCCGGTGCGCCGATGAGCTGCTGTTGCTGGCGTTGTTGTCGCTTGTCGCGCGGCGGAGTGCAACTGGCGTGAACATGCCGCTGCGTGTGCGTACGCGTGTGTACGTGCTGGATCCAGCGTCTCGCAAAGGCTCGCAGGGGGCTGCTCGTCACGCGCGCAGAGATCGAGGGAGCGATAGAACGACGCGGTGTAGTAGAGCAGTAACAGTAGTAACGAGCGTGAAGCGCGTCAAACGCTCGTCGTCGACGCAGGTCGAGCGAGTCGGGGCGGCGGTTATAGCAGCAGCAGCAGCTTGTGTGCTGTGCGTCTCTTGATCTCGTTGCTGGACATGGATGCGAAAGTACACGTAATTTATCAGTTTTAGTAGAGTAGTTTTGAGCATTTGGTATTATATAGCTAGATGCTGTAATTTACACAAATGTGTAAGAGAATGTAGCAGATACTATGTAATACTAGTACTAGTAGTGCAAATCAAAAAACACTGGCAGAGCGTCCATCCATCACAGTCGCAGCAGCGGACACTCAGATTCCGACACCATCGACGACAGCAATGACAGCGATGCTCGTGCACCTGCGCCGCGCAGCAGCCCGCGCTGCTGCTGCGTCAGTCCACATCATCTCCACTGCGCCAGCTGCCACTGTCGCTACACGCTGCAGCACAGTGCTGCTGCGTGCCGATAGCTCGACCATCCGATCATTCCAAACGAGCACTGCACTGCTCAAGCAGCACACGACAGACGTGACGAAAGGTGCCAAGCGCTCGGTCGCTGCTGTGCTTGCAAACAAGCACGATGACGACGACGCTGGTAGTAACGATGATGATGAAGCCGACAGTGATGACGACGCTGACAGCGACGAAGAGGATGACGGCGATGACGAAGGCGACAGTGATGAAGGAAATGACAACAACGACGACGACGAGCCTGCTGAGATCGACAGCGAAAACCCAGCGGCAGCGTACATTGGCGTGGCGTACTACCCGTCCAAGGTGAAGAAGTACAGCGCAGAGCTGCAGATCGACGGCCATGTCATCAGCGGCGGTGACTACTGGACGGCGCTTGACGCGGCCAAGGGCTACGACGAGCTCGTGGCGTTGTATTGCGACCTCGACACGCCGCGCAACTTTCCATCGGGCGACGCTGCAGATGCTGAGGACGCGGCTGCAGGGCTCGTAGATGCTGCAGACGCCACGACCGAGTGGGCTGTGCCCGAAGTCGGCAAGCGCCACGCCGACATCATCCCGCCGATTCCACAGTGCGTCTATGTGCCTGCTCTCGGTCTGTTTGTCATGGTATTGTAGTATTTGGAAAGTCGTGTCTATTGACAGTGTCTGACTACATAATGCTCTTTCCGCTTGCTGTAGGACGTATCTGACGATCGACGAAGTGCTTGCAGCGCTCGAAAAAGAGAAGGCGCTAGATGTGTACACAGTCGACCTCGCAGGCAAGTCGAGTCTTGCAGAGCACATGGTGTTCACGACCGGTCGATCGCAAGCGCACATGCGACGCATGGCCGACATGCTGATTGCGTCCATGCGCGCGCGTGCGCTCGCTGACGAGTTT
>JAADWX010001080.1:0-10754 GCA_023336405.1 Globisporangium echinulatum | reverse complement strand
GTTGAGCAAGGGAGCGAGTGAGCGAGTGCGCGTGACGATAGCAACGTGGTGTGTGCGTCTTGCGTGTTTGCGGTTGCGACCTCACGGTGACCAGTTTGCGTCAGTAGCGGATACATGGAGGCGATGGTGACCTCGTTATGTGTGCTAAACCTGCTTGGCAGAGCGTTCTTGAACTTGAGGGGTGGACTCAGTATAATGACTCTATATCACAGATTCCAGTCGCTATATTGGCAAATGTATATTCCAGCAGCAATCGATTCGACTCGTTTGTTCATAACAGCAAAACAAATGCAGTAAAACATGTGCAGCTGTTTGTCGTCCTAGAAGACGTCGCCTGCTCGTGTGCTATCACGCACTCGTTCACTCACTCGCTCACGCGTTCACGGTGAGGCTGCCAGCAAGCCAGCAACAGCCACTCTTGCGCGTCTTGTTAAGGTCGAGCAAATTGTGTCAATATATTGTTAAAATGCTACTTGTATGGTTTAACTACCTCTCCAGCAGGAATATTATCAAATATAAGTATAATATATTGCCCTCTAGTTTCTAATGACAACATGCTGATCATGTTCCGAGTGCTAAATGCCGAATTACTGCATTGATCCTGACTTTTTTGTTCACATGTCGATGGTGAAAGTCGTGCCTATCGATGCTACTTAGTTTGCAGTCCATACTTTTTCGTACGTAGTTGCAAAAATGGAATAACTCGATCTTCCATGCTTCTTTCCAGCTCAGCCAATAAAAACGGTATATACCGTTGTTTCTTTCGACATCCGAAAACATTACGAACGGACTATATATCGTCTGAAGCGACGCCAAACCCTTGTGCGATAGCATCGTGATAGATCTGCAAGTGTGTGTGAGCACGTGTGTGCTGGCTGTGACTGTTGCTGACCGGCAGCTTTGTGAGAGACGTGTGCTCGATCAATCGACTCACTTACTCGTGCATGTACACGCTAGTTGACATCTGCACGGATCGTCTCGGAAGCTACTTACAGACTCAGATCCGTCAGCGAGCGCACCACCGAACACAGCTCACGCGCATTCAGCGTCACGCATTTGCCACGAAAGCGCACGCACGCGTGGTGCCATTAGAGCAGCAGACGCAGACGAACACGCGGCGCTTTGAGGACATCGCTAATCGATCGATCATTACAAGCAGCGCATCTGCTCAAATCCAAACGACGAGCGTCACGGAATATCTTTCCACCGCTTGACGCTTTAGACTGCGATCTTTGCGTCAGACGACGGGCGACCCCCAAAGGCACTTACAAACACATACGCGAACACTTGCATACGCGCACGCACGCGCACGTTCGTGGGCGCACAGGGGTGAACGAGCGAGCAGACGTCGTCGACGACACGGCCATTACAAGCCGTCATTGAGCGATTCGCTTGCGCTCGAGAGCGGTGCTTCGTGAGACCATCGCGCGCGTTGCGCAGCACCACCACACTGTCGCCGTCGACAACAACCAGCGCGTCACATACAAACGCTCACGCTTGTGCCATCACCTCACGTCGGTGCTTTTTGGCTTCTACGACGAGCGACAGTGCTGTCAGTCATACAGTGAGGCTGTCTGTCGGTGGCTACTTTGTGGAAAGAGTGCGAAGAACGAGCAGCGCCATAGCAGCTGCCACTACACTCTCGACTGCCACCAAGCAGCAAGCAGCAACAACAGCGCTATGCTTGCCGAGCATACACGCACCGACGCGTGTCAGTGCGGCCAGCGCGCTGCCAAGTACTGCCGCGCGTGCGACCTCGCGTACTGCACTGCATGCTGCGCGAAGCGCCATGCAAGAGGCGCGTTCATGTGCCACGTCATTGACGACGTGGTTGCCTCGCGCACTGCAGCGCCAGTGAGTGCAGAGTGTACGACTGCGACCGACCGTGACGCGCAACACGCGCTGAGCGTGTGCTACGAGTGTTTGCAGGCACCAGCAGCGCTGCGCTGCCGCGCCTGTGAGCTCGACTACTGCGCAGCATGTTCAGCGCACGTGCACAGCGCTGGCACAATGCAGAGCCACAATGCGTCAAACCACTTTGTCGACCTGCAGCACACGCCATCCGAGCCATCGCTACCACACGAACCGCATGGGGACCAGGACGACGACAGCACTTTGTGCGTTCGCGAGCAGCTCTGTGACCTAGCGGCTACTACGACCAGCAACAGCAGCAATGGCAGCAGTCGCGACGCGTTTGGGCTCAAGACGGCGATGATCCGCGGCGGTGAAGCGACTGAGACTGTCGCGGACGCAGACCATGAGGCTGCACCCAGCTCACCTGCACTCACGATAGACGACGTAGTCGATGTCGCCGAGTCATACGACCTCTGGAGCAGCTGGGGCGTCCGGTCGTTCAGTGAACAAGCGACGTCGATCGACAACGCGTCGCAGGTGCGTGCTGTCTCGCGATACGTTTGCATGTGCATACATCCGTTCTGCTAGTCGTCGTCATACTCACATGTGTGTTGCTATGTGTCGTTACGTGTCGTTGCCTGTCGGTCGCTGACTCGTACTAGTGGCGCAACCTCCGGTCGCTCGCAATCGACTCGAAAGCGAGCAGTTCGGCTGCGACGCTCGACGCCACTGACCTCCCACTCGCGTCGCTCTCGCAATCGCTCGAAGCGCTTGCGTTCACACCGTCAACATCAGCAGCAGCAGTGCCGCAACCGCCAGTTGCTTTTGTGCGGCGTCCACGGAGCTACTCGGACTATACGAGTCTGCGGTCTAGCGGATTCGTCAGTCAGAACCTGTGGACGACAACGCCAACACCAACGCCAGCGTCTGCAGTTGTTGCTGCGAGTATATCGCATGCGACGACAGTTGAGACTGCGAGTGCAACACCTGAGCTTGTGAGTGCTATGACAACGACATTCCCATCGCGTCACGTGCTCGTACAGAGCGCGACTGGCGCATTCGACACTGCCGACATCCAGCGCCACACGGATCAGCTCAATGTACGTTATGATTGTGTATGCATAGGTTTGTTGATGCGTCATGCCAGATCGTTTGTATCTGACGAGTTGCGCTCTTGTACGATGTGACGCTGTGGCGACTGGCGGAACATGACACATACGACAGCGCTTTGGGACCGTCGCGCGGCTCCGCGACGACTTGGCAGCCGACGGTCTGCTGTTTGCGACGTACTACGAGCTCAAGCGCGCGATCGCGGCTGTGCAGCACTGGACATCGTCACCGTCAACAGCTGCTGCAGCTGTAACAGCAGACGCCAGTATATCGACGCTGACGTCACTTGCACAACGCACACGCAGCAGCGGCGTTGCGCACTTCTGTCTACCGTTTGATCCGCCAGTTGACAGCACAAGCGCGACGCTATTGGTGACGCTACATGGCGCACCTGTGACGTCAACCGAGATGCGCGCGTTCTGCAGCCGCTTTGGCGACGTCGCGAGCGTGCAGCAGCGCGACGATGCGTCGAGTGAGTACGTACTTGAGCTCAACGACGCACGCGACGTCGATACTGTCATAGACAGTCTCACATCTACAATCCACCCACACGGCGCGCTCACAGCTACACGTACGCACGGGCCAGCACTCGACGCAGCGAAGCTCGCGCTCGTTCAGCGCCACGTCGAGCGCGCTGCGAGCGGCTCGTCGTCACCACTGACGCCATCGCTCCTCGACCTCTCGCACAACAGCGACGGACTTGATGCGGCGTCGGCAATGGAGGCACGCGGACCATCGACTGCAGTTGCGTCAACTGCGCCGCCACCGACAGTGTTGACGACGGCTATGAGCCGCACGAGCTCGCCGTTCGAGAGCAGCATCAGTGGCATGGCGTTCCAGACGCGCACGCACTCACCAGCGCTCGCGTCAAACGATCCGATCTGGTCGCCAAGTCCGTCAGCAACGACACTGCGGCCGCGCAGTAGCTCGTCTTCGGTCATTGGCGTTCGCAGTATGTTTGCTGACAGCGCGCCGTTTGCAAATCCGTACAACGGCGCTGCAGGACTTGCTGCTGCTGCTGCTGCATCCCACAGCGCGGCTAGTGCAGCAGGCGCCGACACGTTCCAGCCTTTCCAGCCGAGCCACGTCGCACACCAACAGCAGTTGTACCACCACCACCAACAACAACAGCTGATGCATCCAGCTGGCAGTCGGTTCACTGCACCACAACGCAGCGGCAGCGACCCAAGTCTTCGCGCTAGTCACCTCCATCACCAGCAAGCACCAGTACCAACGGGCCGCAACGACCAGGGCACTGGCGAGTTCAGTCTCTCACTATCTCGCGTCGTCTCGGGCGCCGACGCACGCACGACGCTCATGGTGCGCAACATTCCAAACAAGTACACGCAGCAGATGCTCTTGAGCGAGATCGACGTGCACCACCGCGGGCGCTACGACTTCTTCTACCTCCCAATCGACTTTAAGAACAAGTGCAACATGGGCTACGCGTTCGTGAACTTTGTGAATGCTGTCGACATCGTGCCGTTCGTCTACGAGTTTGACAACCAGCGCTGGCGCAACTTTAACAGCGAAAAGGTCTGCGCGATCTCGTACGCACGGCTCCAGGGCAAGGACGCGATGATTGCGCGCTTCCAGCACTCGAGTTTGTTGGACAAGCACGAGTCGTACCGACCGCTCGTGTTTGCAAGTGACGGACCGAATCGCGGCAGCCCCGAGCCGTTTCCAGTACCGAAGCAGCCGCTGCCCAGTCATCACAGTTACAGTCACAATCACAACAGTCACACCAGCCACAAGAAGCACCACGTCGTCATGGGTGGCAGTGGTGGTGCACCAGACAACTTTGCTGCCAGCAGTGCGCATGCTGCTGCGAGTCGCTTGTATGTGCAGAGCCAGCAACAGATGCAGCAGCAGATGCAGATGCACCAACAGCAGCAAATGCAAGCGCTGCACTTTGCACAGCAGCAGATGCAGCTCATGGCGACTGGGCAGTTTGCGCACGGCGGGCTGCACGCACAAGGCGCAACGCCACATATGGGCTTCCAGCCGCATTTCCAGTTGCTGCCGCAGCAGCAGCACCACCACTTACACTCGCAGTTGCAGCCGCTCGCGCCGCGCCAGATGAGCGCTCACGCGGGCAGCGGCATACCAGCCAAGACGCTTTTCAACCACCCACAGTACCCACAGCACCCGTACCCGCAGCATCAGCAGCAGCAGTTTCAGCACCAGCAGTACCACTAAGCACTGCCGCACGCTCCCAGCTATTCTCCATGACGACGACTGCGCTGACAACAGCAGCGATGGTGGCATATGTCATTCGAAGCTCGTCGATTTGTGTCGATTGTCCTTTTTCTGATTCATTTGTGATTCTTTCACCAGCAACCTCGATTTTTTGCAACGATTCTGATTAGCAAATCCCTACGAAATCAATACAGCACTCTTTCAATTATCCGCACTCTTCGCCTATATAAAAAAGCAGTCCACACTCCGCCTTGAACTCGATCGATCGATCACTTGGAGAACAGGAAGCGCAGGTCCTCGGCAGTGAGGCGACACACTGCACTCACACTTGCACCAACTGTGCCTTCAAAGATCAGTCGCTTCTTCTCCTGGAGCTTCAGGATGCGCTCTTCGACCGTGCCAGCAATGATGAACCGCGTCGCTTGGATCGGTTTGAACTGCCCGAGGCGGTGCGTACGGTCGATCGCTTGGCTCTCAGCTGCTGGATTCCACCACGGATCCATGAGGAAGATACTGTATGCGTATGAGGCAAGTAGAAGATAATGACAGTGTCAGCACACACATATGAGTACACACGCTGACTAGCAGTCTCGTTTGCCCTAATGTAGCGACTCCAAACAACCAGATACCTGCACCACCAGCTACTACAGCACTCGACACACACATAGACACTCAGACGTACTGCGAGGCGATCGTGAGGTTGAGTGCGACGCCGCCGGCTTTCAAACTAATGAGGAACGCCGTGAGCGTCGAGTCGTCGCGGAACGCTTTGATCGTGCGGTCGCGCACGTCCATCGTCATGTTGCCCGACATCTTGACGCACTTGACGCCGCCAAGATGCAGCCGATGCTCAATGATGTCGAGCATGTTGACAAACTGCGAAAAGATAATCGCTTTGCCCGACGGATCGCGCTCGCGCATGAGCGCAAGCTCCTGCATGAGCGCTTCGATCTTCGTGCTCGTCTGGAACGCGTGCATGTCCGAGACGCGATGGAGGATGCTGCCTTTGTGGTACCGCGACAGGTCGACGGCCTTGGGTGCAGCAGCTGACGCACCACTGCTGTTACTGCGCGTCGTCAAACTCGGCGTTGCGATCGTGTCAAGGTCGCTGACTGCTGGTTTCGCTTCAAGCTCGACGGTGAGCAGCTCCGAGCACGTTGGACACGTCGCGTCAGCGCCAATCGGGAGCGACTCGATGAACTCCTTGACGCACTCGCGACAGAAGTCGTGGCCGCACGTCGCAACAACAACATCTTCGACGTCTTCGTGGCAGATCGTGCACAGTCGCTCGTCGTCGCTCGCATCGTTTTGTGTCGACAGCAGCGGCTTCTCTTCGACAACAGGGCGACGCATCACAGTGTCCATGCTGCCGTCACTGAGCGACGTGATTGGCAGCTGCAGCGCTGGGTTCGACTTGGAAAAGATCACCAGGTACGGATGGTCAACGGCCTGCCGCAAGCGAATCAGTAGGTCAAAAATGTGCGCGTAGTTGTTCAGGAGCGTCCCGGACGAGACGTAGGTGTTGAACTGCGCTTGGCTCTGCGTGTAGATCGCTTGGTAAAAGTCGTTCTCGCGCTCGTCGAGGTAGTCCTTGCGGATGCGCACGAGCTTTGGCGGCAAGCAAATGTCGTCTGCGCGGCCTTGTTTCGTGCGCCGCAGTAGGATCTGATAGTGGGAATCATAAGTACGTAGATGAACAATCAGAACGTCAGTCAATACAAAGACGCCACACCTACACACAAAAACTGTGTCCGGATTCACAGTGTTCGCCTCAACGTACGTGTTGGAGCACTTCGTTCTGCAGCCGCAGCATCGCGAGCTTGCCCTCAGCGACGTAGCCGTACGCTTGGATCGGAATCACAATGCGCTTGTTGAAAAACGAAAAGTGCTGCATCGCCGTGTGGTCACAGAGCTCGCACTTGCCGTTTGGGAAGCTGATGCCAGTGGTGCCAAGTGAGTATGTGAGTTCGTGTGTGGACAGGATAGACTACTAGCGTATGTACGACGATGCAACAACAGCCACACAGTCACATAGACATCAGTCGTACGTACTGAAAGTCCAAGAGCTGGCACTCGCAGTTGTTGCAGTGGTAGTACGCGTACGACTTGATCTGGAGGAACCGAATGAGCGAGAAGAGCTCACCGATGCGGTTCTGCAGCGGCGTGCCTGTATAAGACGTACATACACAGACCTGTATGTTAGTCCATTTCTTACTAAAAAAATAGGCACGAAGACCGCAGGTCGCACCTGTGAGACACCACTTGTACTCGGACTTGAGCTCAAACACGCCGCGCGCCGTGTTGTTGCGTCGGTCTTTGATGTAGTGCGCTTCGTCCAAAACGATGCGCGTCCAGCTCACTTGGTGCAGCGGCGACGTCGCTTTCGACTTTTTGTACGCAACAGCTGCATTGTAGTCGTCGTCATCGTCATCGTCGTCGTCATCGCTGTCAGCTGCTGCGTTCTTCTTTGCTGGTGGCGCTTTGCCCTTTGCTCTCCCTCGTGCTTTTGGCGCTGGTTTCTTTGGGTGGAACGCATCGTCGTCGCTCTCACTCTCAGTCTCACCAGCTGCACGCTTGCGCTTCTTCTGATTCGGATTCTTATTCGACTGCTGTTTGTCCTGGAGCGCCGTCTTCTTTGCATTCGGACCGCAAAAGTACTTGTTGTGCAGGATGAGCTTGTCGGGGAGGTACTTGCGCTTGCAGTAGCGGCACGCGACCTTCTCCCACCCTAGTGTCTTGCGCATCTCGCTCTCGATGATCGAGTACGTCGTGAGCACAATGTCGAATGCTGCGATCGCCTTTGCGTCTAAGAGCCGCTTCGGACCGTGGTGGATGTAGATCGACAGGTGGTTCCGCGTCACGAACCGTTCGATCTCGCTCTTCCACTGCATCACAGCGACGAGCGGACACACAACGAGCGTCCCGCCGCGCGCGAGGTCGCGGTCGACCTTGTTTCGCTGCTTCTGTTTGCGCGAGAGCTGGACGTCGGTTTTGACCGCCGAGTCCTGATTCTTGGCTTGCCGCACGTTTTCGAGAATCAGTGCAATCGCTTGGATCGTCTTGCCCATGCCCATTTCGTCAGCGAGGATGCCGCCGCGATAGTCGCTCCGCTCCTGTGCGGTCATCCACGCAAGTGCTTCGCGCTGGTATGGTAGCAGCGGTACCGTCAAGTGCGGCGACGGCTCCTTCTCGGCCATGCGCGTCTTCTTCGCATACGCGTCTTCGTCGATTGCGACGCGCTCGTCAAGCAGACCCTTTGCTTCGGTCGCCTCCATGTGTGCGCGTACAGCTGCTTGGTCGGCTTTGCGGAGCGATTCAAAGCCGCAAATCGGTTCGACCGCGTCAGCTGTTGTTGCAGCCTTAGTGTCGTTGGACTTGTGCTCGAGTTCAGGCTGACTCGACGCATTGTTACTGCTGTCGATGGCTGCGTCCGTAGCGGCTTCGGCTTTCACAGCGTCGGTATCCACTGCAGCTGCTTCAACTCGTTCGCTTGCAGCGAGGTCGTTGGCTGTCGACCAGCACATTTGCGTGCAGTGGAGATGCTGGCGAGTACGATGCATCGCGCGTCATGGCATAGTTGCACAGGTGCGTGTGTATGCGACGTGTGAGGACGACGAGAATGACGAGAATGACGAGGGACTGCGACAGCAAGCGCACATGATGGCAGAACTACACACTCACATATCAACGCACCTTGTAGTACGTCGTGAGGCCAAAGATCGAGTGTTTGACGCGCACGCCAACGCGCAACGTGTCCTTTGGGAGCTTCTGTTCACATTGCTTACACTAGTTGGGAGAAGCCACACACACACAGTCGCGAGTCGGTCAGAGGCGGCCAGTCCAAGTGACGATACAGACCGTCAAGTAGGTGAGTAAGCGCTGAGCCAGCCCAGTCAACGCACCTTTGCGCGGTTGTTCGCTGCGTACTCGACAAAGTACCGCGGACCAGCATACGCCTCGAGCTCGTCGTCGCTGTCGACCGCAGTCGTACCGCCAGCTGCTGACGTCGTCGTGTTCGGCAGGTCCATCGAGTCAGCGCCGTCGTCATTACCGCCACCGCCGCCGTTACGGGGAGTCGCCGAGCTGGCAGCAGGCACCTTCGCCTTCGCTTTCGCTTTCGCGACGCGTTTGGCTACTGGCGGCGCTTTGAGCGTCGGCAGCCGCTTGACGCGCTTGAGTGACGCGCTCGAGTCGCTTGCGTCGCTCACATCGTCGTCGTCGTCGTCGCTCTCGGTCGCAGCTGAGAAGTCGCTGTCGTTGTCGGGATCGGCGTCGTCGTCGCTCTCGTGCGGACGAGCTGCTTTAGTGCGCGCAGTCGACGCTTTTGCCGATGCGCGTGGCGGCGTCGACTTGGCGCGCTTGCTCTTTGCCGACGCAGGAGGCGTCGCAGTCGCAGTCGATGGCACTGCTGCAGTGTTGGTGCGCTGTGCACGCGCGCTGCTTGCTGCCGTCGCAGTCGTTGTGCGGCGGCTCTTCTTGGGCGGCTCAAGTTCGTTTGCAGACTCGTCCGAGCGAGTTGCTGCTGCTGTTGCCGTCTTTGCGTTGGTGCTGCCGCGTGCTCGGACAATGCGCATACTCGGCTCGGTCTTTACTCCAGTAGCAATAGCAGCAGCAGCAGACATTTGTTGCTTGACCTCTGGTGCAACAACACGTCGGCGGCTGCTGCGATTGTCGGCGCTGTCTGCTGTGGATGCTGCACATGCACCGCAGCGCCAGGCGCTCGCAAGCACGGGCCGTCGCTTCAACGGAGGCGTTGCGCAGCCCAAGTGGAACTGCTGTGTGCACGTGGCGCACGTCACCTTCACGCGGTTGTCGTCACTGCCGCACGCCGCACACGCATCTGCATTGTCGTCATCGTCGCTGTCGGATTCGATCGCAGCTTTCACAACGCTCTTCTCTTCGTGGTCACTGCTGTCGATCGCGACAATACTGTTGTTGCTGGTGTAAGTAGCGGCACGTGCAGACGGCTGGCGACTCGAGCGCCGCACAACCATGCTGTTGCGTTCGTGTTGCAGCACGTTGCGTTCCTGCGTTGTGTTGCGCTTACTCGCTTGCCTGCTTGCTGGCAACTTTGCAAATGCCGTTCGTCGGTGATCTTGGGCCAAGAGACCGAACAGCTCAGTGCTTTCGTCCACCGCACACACGCGCCACTTTCGTTACGAGATTGCCAAAATGGCGGCACATATATTTTTTAGGATTATTTCATCACATTTCAAATAGGCATAATACATTTCATATGGGCATTTTACATTTCAAATGGGCATTTTTTCTCGTACGAAATTATGTATCATCGACACAAAAATAAATCGTTACAAAACGTTGCAGAAAATATTAAAAATGACTTACTGGTTGATAAACCAATCTGATATACAGGTGCAATCGACAGTTTGATCAAGTGGAACGCGACATTTGACATGTCTATCGTGCTGAGCACTATATTAGGCTACAATGACATCCCGTCGTACGACATTGGCGGCTTTGTCGTCGGAGGTGTGTGTGTGTGTGTGTGAACATGTGTGTATGACTGTTGATCTCCCTCTTGTGCGCATGAACACGCTTGCAGTCAACGTGCCTCTCGTTTGTGTCGCACT
>JAADWX010001079.1:0-10757 GCA_023336405.1 Globisporangium echinulatum | reverse complement strand
GTCACGGATGCTCAGCGTCTGTAGCCACGGCTCCTGCGCGCAGTACGCGATGCGGCAGTCAGCAGCGACGGCTACGTCACCGTACAGTGGTGGCGCGTCGCCCAGCAGCGCGCGCAGCAGCGTCGACTTGCCGCTGCCGACTGCGCCGCAGATCACGACGAGCTCGCCGCGACGGATGTGCACGTTCACGTCTGCGAGGAGCACGCGCGTGCCGTCGGCGCTGCCATCGGTGAAGCACGCGCGCTCGATCGACGCGACGATGTCACTAACGCTACTCGGACGCGCCTTCACACTCGCACTCGCGGATGTAGATCTGGGCATTGTCGGTCCGTGCAATCGACTTGCACATGTCAATGCTGCCACTAAGTACGCGTCGACACTGCGCATCGCAGCGACACCACGGATGTTGCGGATCGTAGACAACAGGAGCAGCTTCAAGCGGTGCTTGATACTGTCGGCGAGGATGAACGCCGTGAAGACCTGTGCGACCGTGAGCGTCGCTGTCTCGGCCGCTAGGACCGCAAAGAACAGCGCCAAGCTCAGCTCCGTGCTTATCTCGTCCAGCACTTCGGTCACTGCATTGACGCTTCGGAAGACTGTGTGTGGCCCGTGCTCTGCGCGGCGCGCACCCTCGAGCTTCGCACGGAACTTGCTCTCCCACGCGTTGAGCTTGACCATGAGGATGCCTTTGAAGCACTCGTGCACGAGGTTCAGCCGCGTCGCGGACCGACGACTCCACACGTTGCGCGTGTAGTCGACAAGCACTTGCCCAGCAAGCTGCACGAGCATGAGCAGCGCCATGAGCGTAAGCAGTACAGTTGCGCGCGACGCGAGCACGAGCACGAGGATAGCGGTCTCGATCGCGAGCATCATCGGCCGACTCCACATCGTGTGGACGTAGCTGACCATTGCAGCGATCGCTCCAGTATCGATGCTGTACAAGTTCACGACGTCCGCAATGCGTTTCTTGTCGTCCGAGCCTTGTTGTTGCCGGTGCGTCTGCTGTGGCTGCCGCCGTCGACTTGTGATCGATGTGTCAAAGATAAGCGCTTGCAGTGCAGTCGACACGCGCAACTTGATCTGCAGACTGTGAAACTGCGAGCGGTTCATGACGCCGTGCTTGAGCACGTGCAGCACGTACAACACGAACAAGTGCGCGCAGATTGTGCCGAGCGCCAGGCGTGTATTCTGCACCATCATGTGGCTCAGTAGCGAGAAGAGCGCGAACGGCTCGGCCGCACTCACAGCGACGTTCATGAGCGCGAGCAGACCGCTTACGGTGAGACTGTGCCACTCCATCGCGACGATCGCACGCGCGAGTCGCCAGCCGTTGACTGCTTGCGAGGCGGATGTACTGTTGCGAGCGTACAGTGCACGCAGCTTGGCAGCCGTGACGCTGCTCTGGTACTCGTGCGTGAGTTCCCATGCGTCGCTCGGCTGAATGCCCTCAGGCGACGCAAGGTACGCGTCAAAGTACTTGAACATGAGCTTGCGCCAGAGCGGCGTCGTCGGCGACTCGGGGTGGTAGACTTGACGTGTTCGCTGTTGCGGCGGTTTGCCAGCACCCGAGTCTGTGACGACAAGCAGCGGTACCATCTCGCCAGTGGACCTGACGCTGCTGCGTGCCGAGCTGTGCGTGTAGACGTCTGCCATGTCGCCGTTGTCGCCTGCACCGACCGACTGCAAGTGCAGTCGATTGCGTGCGTGGTGCGTGGGTTGTGAAGTGAACCGATTGTGACGATTGTGATGTGCCCAAACCTATTTTAGATACAGCATGCACTCCTTGTAGTAGTGCTGGTCGTGCGTGCACAGATTGCGCAATGAAATGTTTGATTGCGCGTACAAGATGTATAATACTTCCCAAACGTAACCAGTGAAATACAAAAAAGTGTTTTGATTCTGCAGATTGAACCTACCCTACTGTGTCGTTGCACATGTCTTTCGTCATACACACACCACACGTCACATTCCTCGTTCGACAAACTAATTACAACTCACTCAATCGGTGACTGTGACTCACTCCAATTGACAACATCCACTTATTAATGAATGGTTTGTATTACCATGGCGTATAAGCAATACATATAATCGAACGGAAAATGTCCTCTGTCAACGAGATCCTTTGCCTTGCTTGACACAAACGCAAGGCGCTAACATTCGCTGAATGGGATTTTTTCAACATTCTTGCTCTATCCAATGGTACCATTCGATTGATCTATACTTGCATGCTCGTACCAATACAGACTGTTTAACAGAGCATTCATGGTCCACATGCCGAATATCTGGGACTCAAATATTGTACAATATGACAACAACATTAGCGGCCAACAAGCGCTGCTTCTGATGTTGGGCAACGTAGCGTGGTCTACAAATGATACGCCCTACCCTCGGAGCATGTCAAACAACTATGACCGCAAGCTAGCCAGCCTACCACACATCTTAGATAACGAGTAGAGATTAAAGTAGTCTGCTAACTGTGCGGATGAGCTCGCGTGCACTAACACCACATGTAATGATGAAAGCCCAGTGCTGTACCAATCTGTATGTAGGCATAAGAATACTGTCGAACTACGAATTAGCACGTGATGATATGATAATCATAAAATGTTGGTCAACACCCATCCATATGACGGCACCACATCCAACAGAAAATCATTGACATGCATATGACGCTCAAGATATCGCTTCGTGCCAAATCTATACAACCCACTCTGCTACGCGTCAAGCAGCTGATCTAGCACCAGGTTGTATGATGCATATATCCATGATGCAATCATGAAGGAGGTACGCCTAATTTTGTCACTTCCGCAATGACACAAGAGATTGCTATTGACATGCCATCATGTGCAATATCGTAGGTCGTCAGTTTCAATCGATTCATAGATGCGCATGCCATATGCTTTCTACATTCGCAACAATATGGTGCAAGATAGGATACGCTGGAGTTGGCCATTGATTAACGGAACATAGATTGGCAATAGATTATAACGACGACACACTGGTAACTGCGAAGTTCACGGAACGTACCGTCGATGATTATGCTGGCGTTCCTGTGCTTGAACATACTTATATGTTACTTATCGTTGACATTAACAAACGCGTCCGTATAAAACGCTTTCATCATTGTCATTGATGCAGGCGATACAAATCGAGCACATTTGATCCTAAAATCTGCTGGTTGGCGGTGTTTTATGTCGTCAGTATTTTATTAGTGTCATAAATACAGGTAATAGCACAAACAATGCGGGCATGTCTGGCTTAAAGCGTGGAGAACCTTCCAACAGCATTACTCTGCAGGAACGCATCAAAAATTGGTGCGTCTGGCGCAAACTTTTATTTTGTTGGGAATTATGACCACAAATGACTATATTCATTTGACCTATGTTTTTTGTGCGCGGGTATCGGATGATCCTCAGTAAGTGTCATTAAATATATCGTTTTATGGATGGTGACTCGTTAAAAAAGTAATACAGCTGAGTGGTGAGCGGTTTTAGCAGTCGGTTGCTGTACATCGCCAAAATGAACGATTAATTTGCAGTTGGAAGTGTGACACAAAACGTAGTACAACTACACGATCATATAACGATATCCGAGAGTTTCACGACGTTTAAGAGCTGTGAATCCGCAGCAATCTGCTGCAGCAGTGTTACAATTCTCGTATCGTTTTGCTCTTGATTTGCAAGCTAGCGGTGGGCACTAACACCGTCGAACATTCTAATATGACCGATATCTTGATGGTGCTCTCAGCCCTGATATAGCAGATACCTGTAGAATACATGCACCTTCGACGCGACTTACCGCAGATGAGACGGACGATGAACGAGAATGATGTGGTTTCGTTTGTCTGTTTGTTATATGCAGTGTATATTCGATTGAATGGACGAACTTGCAACTACAAATAAAGACGTTTAAGCCGTTAGATATCCTCACACCAGACATATAAATAAACTCCAATTTTTCACGTGACACTTGACGTAGATTGGACAATAGTAAGCATTCGCATCAATTAGCGCAACTCACCGTAGCTTGCGCGGACGATCGACTCTAAAAATGAGTTGCGTCATTTAACGACGTTAGAAGATTGGTTAACTTTGCAATAAAATAAAATAATAAACAAAACGCTAAACAAATTTCTACTACCCATTTATATTTTTATGTACAGAATGGTTATTTATTACACATAATTAAGGAACGGTTTGTTATTTGTAAACGTTGTTTGTCAGATTACATAAATTTATAAGTTAGATGTACAACACAGTCATATTTGTAGTTTGAGGATAAATATCGAAACCTTCGAGTTCAGCTGAATAAAATATTAATTTAACATAAAAATTCATTTCAACAAATTACTACTACTTATTTTGTGTTATTATTGACCGAATGGTCATTTTTTACACACAAAATGACTGAACGGTTCAGGAGGGTACCATCCTGAAGTGGAATGTACCAACTGGCCGTCGCCCATGCAGTAGGCGGCATATCCTTTGTTACCGAGATTGTCGTTGTGTAGTCTCGATTGTCAACAATAACGTCAACATGTAGGAGAAATTGAATCGAAGATGTGGAGTTGATTTGTGTTTAGAACTGTAGTCAGGAAGAACTTAAAATCATATTGCATCTATAGCATCTGCCAATCATTATATGCGATGCAATATTGCATTGATGCTTTTGAAACGATATTGTTCTCGATTGGCAATTTTAGTTGGAGATTGCAAGTGTACATTGCATTGCATTGTAGCAATATCATTGCTGTCATTTTGGCATCGCAGATTGCGATGCTGGACAATGAACGAGATGGTGACGCTGATGGCGCGAGCGCGCCGGCTGCAGATGATGTGCACGCAGAGGCGAATGGCACGGAAGCAAGTAACTCGGCCGTAACGAAGCGGCTTCTGCCGATGGAGCTGCGCGTACGTCTCGCTGCTCGTGGTTGGCGCGTGCCAGCGTGATGTCTCGCATGTCGGATTGAAACGCCGCACTGATGCTGTGCTTCGTTCGCTCGTGTGCTCGCTCGTGCATCATGCTGGGTGTCACAGCGGCGACGACGTGCTGCCAAGCTACTAGAATCCGCCGCGGCCGTCAGCAAAAGCGCGCTCGATGGAACGCTGACAGCGACAACAGTCGCGCCACCGAGCGGTGATCGTGCACCAGCACAAGACGTAGACGCACTCGTGCAACTCAAGCGGAGCGCCAGTGAGCGCAGCGACGTGGACATTGACGCGCACGAGCTGCCGCCGTCGCGAAGCGTGTCGACACTATCGTCGTCGTCTGCGTCGGTGCAGCCGACACCGTCGACTACCGCTGCTGCGCGGCTGAGCTCGTTCTACAGCTGGTCGGCGGTCGACCGCAAGCGGCAGCGGCTGCAGACGCGCCAGCTCGCGGACGTGCCGTCCAGGTTTCACGTACGTTGCTCGCGGCGTCTCGTGTCAAGCAGCCTCATCCCAATGGCTGTGTGTATCGATCGTTGCGAGACGACGCACTCTGTGCTGACGTGGTTATGGTGTCTGCTATCTGGTGCTTGCTGCATAGGCCGCGCGTGTGCCCATCGACCTGACGCCAAAGACCAAAGTGACGCTGCTTACGGCGTTTCCACTACCGTTCCTGCGTCCAAGGTACGCGCTGTCGATGCGACCTGTGAGTCCATCAGTCGGTCGTTGCTGCATCGCGGGTCGTCTCGCGCTGAGGCGCCGCTGGTGTTTCCTGCTCGTCTGACGCTTACACGCTCTATCTTACGCGTGTGGCTGCAGCTCCGCAGTGCGCCGCGCATCGATGGCGAGCGTCATGAAGCATTCACCAGCAACGAGCGCCGCGACTCAGCAGCAGTTGTCGAACGAGATCCGATGGCACCGCGCACTGCACTACTTTGCGCACCCGGCAGCACCGCTGCCAGCGTCGATCACGCTCGGTCGCGTCGCTGCTGCAGCCAAGACAAGCGGCGTCAAGACCGAGCTGCTCGTGCAGGATGAGCTCGCGTTCTTTGACGCGCGGCAGCAGCAGTGGCAACACGCGTTCCGCGACGCGTACTTTGGCTTTCGCGGGCTGCTGCAGCATAGCGGCAATGGTAGTAGCCGCCGTCGTGACCACAGCAGCAGCAGTGCAAGTGCAACGCTCTACGTGCGCGCGAACGACTGTGTCGTGTGCTTCTACCACGAAGCTAATGCGGGTCGCGCCATCACGAATGCGGACGACACGACAGACATGCGTGAGCGCGAGCTAGGACTGCTGCGCATCTGCCTCGAACTGCGCGAACAGCAGCCGCTAGCAACAGACAGCGCGAGTTCCAGCGTGCACAGGCCGTCGTCGCGGCTCTGCGCGGTCGTGTCGCAGTCGACTGCGCGCGTGCGCAAGGCGCTGCACCACCTGCATGTCGAGTACGCCGTGCCGTACAGCAGCGCGAGTGCAGCGCAGCGCGACGCCGGACGCCTCGACGCGCTCGAAGCCGAACTCGTCGCGATCGAGTCGGCGGCTGCGAATGCGCGCACGGCGCCGACGCTGCAGCCGCAGCAGCAGAACGTCCACGGCGCCGACTCGCTGCTGCACTTTCGCGGCCACCAGGCCGTGCACGGACTCTATGAGTTCCTCATCAACCGCAAGCGTACGTGTGTCTGCGTGTGAGTGTCTCTGTGCGCGTGGGGTTGGTCCAGCCAAACGCTGAATGCGTCCGCTGCTACTGCTACTGCGACTATGTCAGCGCTCACGAAAGAGGACGTCCCTGAGATCTTTGCGCTGCATCCGTTCGTGAACGCTGCGATCAAGTCGCTCGACGTCAAGTACATGGGTCACGTCGCGATTGGCGCATCAGCGAGCGACGAGTCGACTGCAAGCACGATGTTTCGGTATGTATCACGACGCCACAGATCGTTCGAGTGACTGGCTACAGGCTGGTTGGCTGGTCGATCACTTGTCTCTCGTGGCTCACGACTGCCGTGTGTGTGCTGTGAACTGTCTGCGCTGCTGTCTTTAGCACGGAGGTCTCGGGCTTTTGCTTCCCGAGCGCTCTGCGCGAGCTGATCGACGTCCTCAAGAGCGAGTACGACAGTGTGCGTGCCGAGCCAGCGAACCAACGGAGCGAGTTCAGCAGCGACGCACAGCCTGGTAGCGGAGGCGCCGCGTCGTCGACTGGCATCGCTGTGCGCGCGTACATGGAACCGCTCGCACAGACCGAGCGCTTCAACGCGCTGCACCTGTCGACTGGCGCGATCCGGCGCAAGACTGCGTCGACCACGACGCTCGAGGAGCGCGAGAGTTGGAAGCAGGAGCTCGAGCTGTCGAAGCGACGCATCGAGAACGTCATTGTACGCACCGCTAGCAGCAATAGCAGCAACAGTGGTGGTGGTGATTCAGAACGAGATGGCGACGACAACGACGCGAGCGCGCTGTTTGAAATTGAGACCACGGCGCGTACACTGTAGATGCTGCTGGCTTGTGGATTGCACGAGTAGGTGACCGAGAGTGCATGGGTTTTCTCCTTCCGCTGCGACTGCGAGTCCCTCGAATCGTTCTCCAATCATCACGTCCGAGTCGCTACTATACAGTTGATGATGACCTCATTCCACCAAGATACCGATGTGATGTTCCTGCAAATTTCGTTTGCATCTACTTGATCGCTATCGGACGTGTTGTGCCAAGGCTCCAGTTGTGAACACGCGCATCCTCGCACACTCAACCAATCCGAATCACAAAGATCAAAGCCGCATAGTCATGTCCACGATGATGGAATCGCGGACATAGTGCAACAAGTTCGTCGTCTCGACGGCTGCTGCCCGCGATTGCCTGCTCAGCACGCGATCAATCTCCACTCCACCTTTGCAGCTCATTCTCATCGCGAGTGGTCGCTGTGGACCTTGCCGTGAGCTGCAAGGTCGTCGTTAAACGCTCACTTCACCTGTTCGTGAGCTGTGGTGAGATGTTGACAAGCGAGCTGTTACAAATAAAAAATCGAATGTTGCAGCTGATTTGCAATGACTCATTATGGTTTGCATACTTGGATCAAGATATCGCCTTTGACACTCGCTGAGAATGTAACATTGAATTTGGGTGAGGCGGTAAGACCCGGTTGCAAATCAACCATTTCACCATTCGCGCGCGTTTGCTCACTCATCATCTGTTCGCAACCTCTCAAACACGCTAAACACATGACACTCACACATGTTTGGCGGTGGTGACGACGAGCTTCATGCACTGCTCGCGGGGCTTGACAGCACCAGCGAGCAGGCGCAACTCGTGCAAGAGAGTATCGCGCTTGTGCACGACCTCGATGCTCCACTCTTGCGGGTGCTTGAGCTCATCCCTGGCGCTGGCGCCGAGATGTCGATGCTCGACGCCGTGCCCGAGCTGGTGCTCAAGTTCTACCCGCTGACAGCGCATCGGACATGGACAATCGCTGATGTTCCGGCGATCCTGCGCGCATTTGCGGTGCTTGCGAGCCACGCACAGCGTCTCCGTGCGTATCCTGAACTCAAGACTGCGTTCTGGCTCCGCGTGCTCCGGTCCAAGATGGCACATACATACACGCGCGACGTGCACAAGAGTGCGTTCCGCCATCCATTGTTCCCTGCGTTTACTGTCGACGTTAGCGGCAGCCGCCGGTCATTCCAGGCCGTCATTGACCCCGATGGCGGCAGCCACGGCTTGTTCACGTTCACCGAGGCGATCAGCGTCGCACTCGTTGCATTCATGATGACGCCGCCAAGTCTGCTGGGTCCTGCAAGTGTGTCTACAGCGCAAGCGTTTCCAGCGATGGTGAAGAGTCAAACACTGACACAGAGACCGACACTTGCATTCGGGTTCAAGTTTGACGACTGCGACCTGCGGTGCACGTCGCACGTACTCATTGAGAACTTCCTCGACCGTACGTTCGCGAGCGCCGACCGCGCGTTTGGCGTCCGCATGCTCAGCTTCTGCAGACACTACATGCTCCCAGAAGTCCTCGCTGTCCTGGCGCGCATCGTGCAAAAGAGCACGCGCGTGTACGGCGTCGAAGAGCTCCAGATGGTCTATATCATGCCTAGAACTGCCGGTGGACCTCGCCCAGACTGGCGATGGCCAGCGGCAACACCGAGCGAGTTCATGAACATTGCGCGTGCCGTGTTCGAGCTCGATGCACTGCCAGCTTTGACGAGTAGGAAGTTGCCGACTGCTGCCGATGCGATGCCGCCTATTGGCTCGAATGCGCTGTCGTCGCGCTTGCGCAAGGTTTGTATGACTGGCATCTACGTCTGCGCTGAGTTCTTTGCAGCGCGCTCACGGATGACACGACGTCGTACGCGGCGATGAAGTACGGCGACCTTGTGCCTTACCTCGACTACTGGCGCTGGCTCGCGTTCGGTCTCTTCTACCCGCGACCGAAGCGCTTCGCAGCGCGCTACAAGCTGCGCAACATCGGGCACGTACAGCACACTATAGAGATCGCACAGACGTTCATCAAGACGCTGCACAACCCGGCGTCCGAGCTCGTGTACAACGGAAAGAATGAGAGCGGAGACGACGTTGTCGACGTGACGACCGAGCTGATCGTATGCACTGTCAAGGCCGGCGCGCGCGTCGACGTGTTCCAGACTGGCTCGGCGATCAAGCCAGCGTGGACCGACTCGTTTGTGGACGCATGCGAGCTTGAAGCGATCTGCGAGAAGCCCAACGGGTTCGTGTGCGTCGTCGTACCAGGCGTCGGTCTCGGCTGGGTGTGCGCCGAGTTCATCGACTGTATCGAGCGCGAGCCACTGAGCAGCGACCGATTCGAGTACGATGGACTGTACGACGCCTGTATTGACTGGAGTTTCCACTGGCTTGTCAACATCGACGGTCAGTGCAGCGAGCGAGCGCTCGTCGACAGCATGCACACGATGATGGCGACGCTCGGACGGCAGTTTCGATCGCTCATCTTTGGTCGTCGCGACTTCAAGCATGACTTTCTCCAGGCTGTGCTCGAGCCCTGCACGCACCTCGAGCCCTGCACGCACCTCGAGCCCTGCACGCACCTCGAGCCCTGCACGCACCTCGAGCCCTGCACGCACCTCGAGCGCCTGAGCTTGGTGAATAGCAGCATCACGGTGCACGATGGCGACGTTCTGCTGAATGCACTGAGTGGCACATTGCGCAACCGTCTGATGTCGCTGAACCTGAACGATAACTGCAACCTTGGGATCCCATTCCTAACGCGGTTGTTCTCGATCTTGAGCGACACGGACTATCCACTGGCGCTGCGTGAAGTGCGGTTCCGCTTTCACAACTTGAATGACGAGAGAATGCCGAGAATATGGACGCGCTACACAACGTACTCGAGCTAAGCCACAAGCTCGAGGTTATCGAGTTCTTCCACTTCTCTGGCACGTTCCCCTTCCAGACAAGCCCGGAGCTCGAGCGGCTGAAGGCTGACTTTCAAGGCCAACTGCTGCAGCCAGTGCTCGCGAGCACGTCCAAGCTCGCGTTCCTGAGCGTTGTAGCGAGTGGCAGTCGCGGCAACAAGCGCAGCGCTGCGCGGTCGCTCGACTCGTGGCTGCTGGCGACGATCTTTGCGTTCGCAGCCGACCACGAAGTGCGTCGTACACTCGTGTGGAATGAAGACATCGAGTGTGGCCGCGACTGATTGTGAACTGACTGACGATCCTTAGTTGAGTGAGTGAGTGAGAAGGTGAGGTACATTGAGATACTTCTAGAGATCCCTATGGCCGTGTTAGTGTCCTATATACTATGCAGCTCTACAGGAGGCAGATCTCGGTCGATCATGCTGTCACTGCTGAGCATACCGGTCCACGAGG
>JAADWX010001078.1:0-10762 GCA_023336405.1 Globisporangium echinulatum | reverse complement strand
TCAATACTGCATTGCTTCGCACAGTTGCAACTGCGTTCGTTTTCTCGTTCTGCTCTTTCATTTGAGCTGTTGGTGTGGCGCAGTAGTTGCAGAGAAAAGTTGAGAAACAAGAATTTTCTAAACTTTTGGCGCGCACTTTACTACATAGAAATATGTCGCGTGTGTATAAATTACGCGATAAATCTATGTCGCGTGTGTATATTTTACGCGATAAATCTGTGGCTGTGTATTTTGGCGAATGTAGCAAACTATTTGCATGGTACAAATAATTATTCTCGGTTTCGCTTAATCAACCGAAACTATGGATGCATCTGTTAAACAGCTGCAATTAATTATAGAACTGAGTAACTGAAGTTGCCCTGCCATTTCTGCAAATCGAGCTGAAATTTAGATTGATAAAATCACGTATGTTTGCTTTCAACGCTACTCATACGAGTGTTCATCAGTGTTAGCGGATGGTGGCGCCAAGTGGACAAGGAAAGTAATCATTCGCATCACACCAATCCAATGCAGTCGCGTTCGGTGCAGCAAGATACCTGCAACAAGACCGACACCACTGAGGATCCCAACGAAGAGCTCAATGACTACGTGTGTGTATGTACACGCCGTCGACGTGCAACCTGCAGGGAACGACGAACGCGCTCGTTTTGGTGATAATGGTCAAACAGTTTAAGATATTGTTTCGCCTATGAATGCAAGCTCGTCGCTGCACTTAACATCGGCCACTTAGTACAGCGTCTTCTATTGTCGATTGCCTCACTGAAAAGTAGCAACGTTGTCCATTTTGATTGCAGCATGAATCACTTTGATTGCAAATAGTTTCCATACAGCTATAAAGTTGTCCATTCAGACAACTGAAAATAATCAGAGGTGTCATCAATTAATCCATCGCCTACAGTTTGGATTTCAATAAAATAAGAGACGCTTATATATTTTAAAAGATTCGGACACATGCTTTGCAAAAATCTTGACAAAAATAAGTATGCCAACATTCAAATTTGTCAAACGCATTTTCTGATACACTACCGCCGTTCAGATAAAACGATAATTCAGTCAAAAATAGTGTGTTGTAAATAATTCTCAACCGGTCAAATATGGTGTGCTTGAGTTGAACATGTCCACGTCTCTAATTGCGATGTTGCAATGAGTTTCGACTTGATCGCACCTGCGAACACGCAGAAGGCGCGAGATTGCTCGCTTTCTCAAGGATCATGATGTATGCGAGGATTAAGTCCTCGCAACCGTTCAAAGATACGCACCAGGCGCTTGTCTATAGACAATGATGGAGCAGGTTGGGTTTATATATTGCCTTCAACGTAGGAGGGACAAAATAGGAGGGACAGTCACTTGCGGTGGACTCAACGAAGTGACAGGGATTCCAGAGCTAGAAAATAGCATTGAAATTGAGCCGATAAACAAGGGTAGGTCGATTGAAAAGCTCTGCTAGAAGTGAGTGAAAGGAGGGCGTGGAAATAATGACCATCGTGAAGGGAGGAAAACAAAACTACGTGTGTAAAAGGAAGAATATATGCAACCGCTTTAAGCGCCCATGACTACCTTAAAGTTGCTCTGTTGTGCATCATGTGTCATTGCTTTGGCCGCACATCGGACATCATCTTTTTAAAGAAGTAGCACGTGTCGATGGGTTGCCGATGGACCCATCTACATGCACCTCTTACGTTCGAAGACGTCCCACAGGAAGGCCTTGTGGTAGCACTCGTGATGCAAGAAAGTATGTGTGGAGCATTTCTCAGCCTGCTGCCGTTGATTTGAACTGCCTACTGTAATGTACTTCATAATTATGGGAGGTGGTACTCGTTGTTTGGCGGAAATGCTCAGCCTATTACAAATATACTACAGTAGCTAGATGTAACAAAAAATAGTAACAGTAAATAGTTGTAACTGGCCGTAATACATTGCTGTGGTCAAAAGGCCCGCATTGGAGACGAGCGTGAACAGTGAGCTGATTGATGACATGCTTAGCAACTACGTCGACGAGTAAGCGTGCGCCATACAGCAGTATGGTCGTAGCCACGCACTGCGTCCGGTATGTCTGCAATTAGTTCCTGACCGATCTCTCATAATTCTTGATTGCTGGACGGTTCAAATAATCGGGCGCGGTAGAAAGGCGTTGACACAGTGAGCGAGTACCACAATACATGTCATCCGCAGGTAGCTGGTCCTCCTAATCGGCCAGCCGATCGATTACCCAGTGTCGATAGCATATCAACGATTGGAGCCGGACCGTCACGGACAAATCGAATGAGCTGCCCATTGTCACGCGTACGTACCTTCGTACCTGCACGATGGTTATCGACAGTTCAGGGGCTCGAGATCGTACTCGCACTCGCTTTCGCTCTCGAGCGTGCCTTGGCACAATTCGGCTAGCGACTATGTTGTTGCGACGTTTCGACTACCCTCGCCGCGAGACTGGTCGTGGCCGAATTAGTGTATTACTGTGGAGAGGATCCGTGATGTCGAGCACAGGGTGCTGCCTGAATACGAACGACTGGTTGAGCAGCACAGGCGATCGCACGGTCGAGCGAAGGTGTTGTCGACGCGATGCGCTCGCGTCTCCTAACGTTCGAGGATCAGCTTGGCCGCCTGCGCCAGTTCGCTGCAGCTCATTTTGAAACAGAACGTTCTATCTTGGCGATTCTATGTGAGGTGCTTGGGATTGGTCGTATACCGCCGGCGAAGAGGCAGTGCGTGCGCTAGCGCTTCGAGCCTTTGCGCTGTGATCCGTTTGCGTCTGCCGTCCTCTGGTGGTCATTGCTGGCGGCGGTCCTCCGCTGTCTCCTACTCCGAGTGCAGAGTCCTGCTGAGTCACCCGACGCAAAAAGGAGGTTACAAAGTCGCCGACAGATCGAGCGTGTAGGTGTCGCTGATGATACAGTTAACACTGCAACGGCCCGACAAAGCGTGTGGGGAACTTGTTGGAGCCTAAGTTCGTGGCAGCAGTAGCTGGAAGCCTTTGCGGACTTATCATGAGACTGTCGCCTATCGTCAATGCATATTTGCCGCACGGCCGCGTTTGCCAGCGTTCCCTGTTGCTTCAATCGGTGTCCTCGACAGCGTACAAAACGAACTGTTTTCCCGCTGGTGCACTCAGTCGTCAGTCGACTTCCTCTCACTTAATCTCAATGTCACCAGTGTTGTTTCCAAAAGCATCTGCGGCGATGCCAAGGATTGCAAGCAGCTCTGCTTTTAGCTGTGTTTCCCGTCATCGTTATTGTCGCCACCATGGCACTGGGGTGCGTATACACTGTCGCTCTCTTCATCATCTTCATTCGAGTCACTTAAGTCGTATGTCGACACAAACCTGCTCGTCGCCATCTATCTGTGTTATGAAATCATACAGATCGGCGAATGGGTCTACCGAAGACTGCTGCGAAGTTGCGCGATGCGCAAACAAGCCATATCAGGTACGTGTCAGTTCAGTTTTGCGTGGTCTAGCCTATGTTAAATAATTGCACCCAGGTTTGTCAGCACACTTGAATGCCGGCCGTAGTATCTAAACACACACACACAACAACTTAAAAACCGAGGTTACGCGCTCAGTTTTGGCCGTTGGTTGCATGATGCGCGGCAATCGATTTTCAGGTTTGTATCAAACCGCTTACAGATGGCATGCCTGAATCGCACGTCGCGATCCGACACGATCGTTTCGGGTAAGCCGTGTAACCGAAACACGTGGTCGAACAATAGAGTGGCGGATTCTTCTGCCGTCAATGTATATATTTGAAACGATGCACCATCTTTGACAGCCGATCGGCAATGTCGAACATACCATCGCGTTCCTGCGAGTCTTCCAGCAAACTAAGGACAAAGTAGAGACTCACTAAGTCCCACACACATCGCGTGGCATAGACCGGATCGATCATGTGTGCCTGCGATGGCGTCACACACTGACGCGTGTGTTCACAATGGCTTGCGGAAGAACTTCTACATGTATATATACAACTTCTACATGTGGTGCCTGGCTGTCGCGGAAGGAGCCCGTCACCGAGCGGTACGACGGCACGAAGAGCATTAAGCGCATCGACGCTGTTTTTATAAAATACAATCGCTCAAAGTGAATCGATGCACGCGAGCGCGTAACACGCGAGAGGCGACTGAGGCTCGTTTCGATTGGAGGGACAAATGAGAGAGGAAATCGCTGTAGTGCTCGTTGTTACCGTCAAGTAGATTGTCGTCGTACAGTAGCGAAATTGCAGTGACGACGAATTCAAGTATCAGGTATTCACAAGCTCGTCACCATTCATTGTTGGCATCGGCAACGCCTTCGTCGAGCTTGCGCGGATCGCAGTCTAGACGCTATGACACGGCGAACGCGATAAAATTTGCCGATCCCGTATTGTACAATGAAACAAATTTGTATTCGGCAATAAACGAGAGTCATTAAGTCATTCGCTCGCTCAAATGCGGCGATTTGACGCTGTGTGACCGGTCGCATCGACCGTTGTCTGCTCGACAGGCTGCGGTTGTGGAAGTACCGCGCGCGAACCGTCCGTGGCTGGCTGCTCATCGCACAGTCTGTGGTGTTCTCAGTGATCTGGTACTTCGCGCCACATCTCGAGGTGCCTGAGTCGACGGTGGCAACGGCTGCAGGAGAATTTCGTGCTGTACCGACGGGCCAATTCTGACGACAAACCGATCCGCCTCACCTCGCGCCAGTACAGTTGCAGGGCCCGGGGCGGCGGTCGCCTAGGGATCCCCCAGATAGCAGCTTTCCTGCGCCGGCAGCGTATCTCGCTCTTGCAGCAGTACGCGGCGGAGATGCTACGGCCCCACGACCTCACGTGGACGACGCCAGCAGCGACCATGCTCGTCCAAGCCCTCCCCTCCTGCCTGCCGAACCAGCCACTCGACTTGCTCTCGATGTCGTACTACCAACATCGTGCGCGCATCTCGCTGAACGGCATGCCGATGTGATGACGATCAATGTGGCAACTATGGTCAGCGATCCAGTGGCCAGTGGCTCTGGACACTCTGCCTGATCTCACCAAGGACGTGCGCTTACTCTGCCAACCGGTCTGGTTCCCGAGCTCGCCGCTCCTCCAAGTGACGACACAGACGACGCAGCGGCTGAGAGGACTCGGTCAGATCATCGGTGCCCAACACTCCTTCCACCTGGCGCTGGCCGCGCGGCACGGCATTAGACGGCTCCTCGACTTCTACGACAGCTCGGACGCTCTTCCGACCCGCCAAGAGTTCGAGGACCGATTTGTCGGGTCGGGTGGTGTGACGACGCCGGTGCGGAGGCAGCGCAAGTGGACTCCACCTGTTCCTGCGGTTGCCCAGCCCAGCGCTCCGCTCTGTGATCAAGGTCGCCGTGGCACCAAGCCGGCGCAAACACCCGATCAAAGACCTCCTCGGCGGCTCCAATTTGGGTGTCGTACGCGAATGGCTCGACTTCGACCACGTCAACAGCTGTCTGCTGATGCCGATCGTGCACGACCTCCAGTTCCGCCTCTCTTTCCGAATGATGCCCGTCGGTAGCAGGTTCTCGTTACTCCAGGCGTCGCGGCCGGACATCGTCTGTTGCCCGCTCGACGGCTGCACAGCCGCCGAGACCGAGCGCCACCTGTTCTTCAAGTGTGCGCGGGCGTCGGAGCTTTGGAGGACTGTTGGCTGCGACTGGGTATGCTCGGCCGTCTGCCGGCGTGGAACCACATCGCGAATCCGTCATCTGTACCAGTCTGCGGCTCACACGTCGTCGATCCTGACGCAGTGCGAAGCGTTTGGTACATCTTCCGCGCCATCGTACTCCACCAGCTCTGGACACAGCGCAACGAGTCCGTCATCGACAACCGTCGCCAACTGACACTCAAGATTTACTCTACTTTCGCAGCCCACCTCCGACACCTACGGCGACGTGAAACATTGGACTCCGTCGCAATCGAGCGTATCATCGACACTCTCCGCACCGGTGCGAGCGGTGGAATCGTCTTCGAGCGCTTCTCCCGTCTTCTCACCACCCGCGACGTGCCACGACTTGTTCCCCTCGCGACATTCGCATCATCTTCGGACACGCAGGCAGGTCGTAGGTCGTAGATCCACTGTACATTAGTATATCATTAGGCATTTGAGAACTTGAGTCTAATCCGTCAATCGAGCCGCTTCAAAAAAGAAAAAGATTTGACGTTGTGCGACAGACGCACCCGGTAATTTTTGAGTGCGTATAACATCGCTAATTGCTTTTTGTCGTGGACCGGATCGTTGCGCTTTGATGTAGCTGTCGTGAGTCGGCAGTCTTGCCGTCCATCGCATGACTGTGAACGAAGATGTCATGAAGGTAGCTTGGCGAGAAGTTGCAGAGAGGACGCAACACACGTGAGACCGTTAGACCGAAGCTCGCAGACGGCGCGTTCTGGAGAACCTGTGGTATGACCAGACACCCCCACACCATACCGCTCGGAGTGCTGAGTGCAACATCATTTTTACGCATGTGGATATGGTAGAAGCCAACTTAAAGTCGATTGCGTCAATCAACGTCAATCCTGACATGCCATCCGCGGAATCGGTGTCTGTCCATGGACGGTTAAGTCAATGACTTCGATGCCGTCAACAAGCCTCAATGCAATATTATTCTCGTCTTGGTCTTCACCGACAGTAATAGGAAACCAATCCAAACACATTTTACGCACGAAACATCCGTGGCACTGAAATCGAGCCGCGCCGCCAACAGTCATCCACATCGTTGACAGACTAAGAGTGATAAACCTTGCGTCACTGCTAGCAGTGGACGCTGCTCCACATCCAGTGCTCGCTCGCGGTCAGTAGAGCGGATCGCCACTCTGAACTTGATCTTTTCGGGAAGCGAGCACCAGCTACTTCAGCAGCCGGCACGTGACGCTCATGTTTACTCGCAGCGATGGCATGATAATGCTCGCCTCGGTGGGAGTCCGGAACTCTCTCACTTTCGAGATCTTGTGCGCCTAGGTGACGAACAAGTCCAATGCCTTCAGCGCTTCAAAATCTGTCGTAGACTTCGAGCAGAAAGACGCGTGCTCATGGCGAGCGTTCTAGACATCTGTGAAGGCGGTCGTGATCGTTTATTCGAGCTTAGCGGTACATTTATGTATGCATCAGGCTGTTTTTATGCCCAGCGATGAATTCAATACCTTAGGCGCCGAGTCTATACGGATGCCAACAGCGAGTGCTTTGACACTGACATACGGCGTCGAGATCGCGTAAGTGACGCATAAACGAGACGATTTGAGGGGCGAAGATTGCTTCGCGTAGCTCGCAGTTCAGCGGCGCAGCGATGAGGTATCTTTGCCCACAACCATGGCGGCTTCAAACTGGAGCATAGGGTTCTCTGCGTTGCGCACGCATCTCGGCAAGTATATTTCTACCAATTCTTTTTCCACCATTTCACGAATTATGTCGCGCGACGCATGTATCATTAATGCGATATCATTTAATCATGGCGCATGCAGCAATCATCTTCTTTTCCTCTGTGCGTTCTTGGTGCTGTTGACACGCGCCAGAAACAATAAAGCCAGATACTACTGCATTTTTATAGAGTGAGTAGACGTGTACGACACGTTTGGCGGTGTCGACGAGTATCACACACACGCACTGGAGCTCGGCAGTGGTTGGTTCGTGGTGCTGCTGCGTTGTGTCTCATCGAATGAGCGTCGTTGGCGGCCACACGCCGACGTCTGCAAACATCTAGAAGCCGTTGTAGCGGAGCAACAACACGTCATTCTATGTAACACTAAGCATTTCGAGTTATGTTCTTAGGTTGTCATCGTCATCGCGTACAAAAACCATGAGTCTTCTTCCCATGGCGCGCGGCCGTTGTTGACGCGATTGGCGATATGCTCGGGCACGTACATGCCGTGAAAGCCGTCGACGCCGAAGCCGCAGTCATGTAGTGCGTTGTGGCGCTGAGTTGGAGCATTGATAATATTGCACAAGGTGACATCTAGACGCTTGTATCAAAGCCCGCACGCTGCTGCCATTCAAATTGATGCAAGCAGCTCTCATGATTTGGTATATTAAGCATGTTCAACAACGTTACGAGCGCAAATCGGCGCACACAATGTGTAAACACTGCTACCAGCGCAAAAAGAGAGGATGAACTCAGAAAGTATGTCTGCGACACAGACGGCATGTCTGCTGGATAACAGTATGAAGCTCTAGTTGGAGCAACATGCAATCGGACGTTTGTATAGCAATTATCTCTGCCAGGGCGACTTGCGATACTGTGTACATTGCGGCCAAAAGTCGTCAAGAAGAAGATCAAGCGCTCTATAAGAGAAGCATAAAGAACCCCTGGCGCACCGGCGATCGGGCTAGAGACGTCGTGCTCACTGCAGTACGGTAAACAGCAGAACCGCACACTCAAGCGCTGGTGATGTTGGTCCCGCAGCCGGCGCATATATGAGAGAAGGTGACTGAGCGCTGCACGTCGACTGGCGATGCCATTGATGCAGTGCTCTTCAGTGTGAAGAGCTCTGCGGACACCGCGTTGCTCGAGAGAACGACCAAGTACATCGTTCACAAGCCGTTCGACATGACTAAAGACGAAGATCTCGCATCGCGTATCCATGCGCGAGTGAGCGTACTCTGGAACACCCACATTTCGATGCTGTGGGCGTATCGCGATCGCAAGAATCATCAGACACAAGAGCAGGACATACTACAGCGGGCCCCACATCTGCCACTTGGGCAACGGCGCAGAACAGATCGCAGGCGAGGGCACTTCTAGAACAGAATGCTGGGTGTTCATGGGCAATCACTGGCTGTGAGACGGTTCGACTGCGACAGAGAGCGAGAAAGCAGCAGCCGAAGTAGACATGAAGAAGCTGCGCGAAACGCGGGCCCGATAGGTTTAGACAGTCAGAGTCGCTGGAAGTGAACCGATGCAGGACGTTGTCGTAGTTAACGACGTTCATCACCGACACGGGAGGATACTGCAACACCACCCCACGCCAGGTCGCCGAGGACATGAGTGACTTGTCACGCAAATGACGCGCATGCAGCAACCCGTGAAGGTGAAGTGGTAGGCGGCGCGGTGAACAGCTGTGACAGCGAGTGCGTGGTCGACCTGAAGGTTTGTACAGCAGCAGGCGTCGTTGCCAATTAGGGCGTCAAGCACATTGTGATCGGCGGTAACGTGGACAGCTTGCTTCTCGATTGTGAAACACTGGTATCGCTTGGTAGTGACCTTATTACGATGCTCGAGCACCCTAATGACGGTGATTATGACATACCTGAGGGTCTTGCCCTCGGTCACGGCGGCCGCAGTGAAGTGAGAGCGCATCTCGAGAAACTAGCGTTTGACTAGGAGTACCACGCGAGTTTGGTGCTCAAGTTGCGTCAACTGCTGCTTTATTTGAAGGCTGCTGAATGATAGAGTAAGGTCGGCGGCTGTAGAGTGCGATTGGGTGTCGAAGGCAACAGTGGTAGCGCCGGCGATAGGGCACAGAGTGCCACCCGTGATGGTACTGAGTACCGAGAGGGTGGTGATGCCAAGGATCGCTCGGGACCTCTACGATAGGCGCACGGTGGCGCGGGAAGATCGTGGAAGGTTGGCGTTGCAGTTGAGCGGCAGGAACCCAGTGAGAAGCAAGAGCGAGAAGGGAGAAGCATGGCGAAGCAAGGCAAGGCGATAGGCAGGCAGGAGCTCAGTCATAGATCTGCGCGCGAAGGCACAAGTCAAGGAGAAGC
Source organism: Globisporangium echinulatum (assembly GCA_023336405.1). Classification (NCBI taxonomy): domain Eukaryota; phylum Oomycota; class Peronosporomycetes; order Pythiales; family Pythiaceae; genus Globisporangium; species Globisporangium echinulatum. The sequence continues at coordinate 1,078 of JAADWX010001078.1, read as the reverse complement.
AATACAGGGACGTACGTGCATGCGAGTGAGTGTGGATTATCGATCATGCGGTGCCCGTGATGCGTGCTTGCAAGGGCACACTGGACGCAGTGTGTAGGTGACTCGCGAGAGAGTATAGCCTAAAGTAGGTAGCGCACTGAGGGATCGCCGAGCAGGGCTGTAGGATCCGTGCGGCTACAAGGACTTTGGGCGCATGAGTCATCGACTCAGGGACAGCCAGAGTGGTGTTAGGGAGGTCGTGCGAGACGACGAGGACACTGAGCTGTGGGAGGAGATGACGATCGGTGCTGAAAGACTGGCTGAATGTCCGCCAGAGCACCGATCTCGATACTGACGTGACTCGTGTGTTCTTCCCCGGGTCTACAGGTGTCTCCCCAAACCTGTCAGACTTACTATGCAGCTTGGCAGTGACTGCGTGTAGGCATTCGTGACGGGGCAACACCGTAGCGGTACTGGCAGCGCTGGTACAAGCAAAGTTAAGCCAGTCCTTGACTACAAGCAGTAGCTCGTGAATCACGGTTTCGTGTGAGAGAATAACCAAAGCCGATCGGCAACGGAGCTTGTCAGGATTGGGTATCAGATCAGATCGCGTAAGGTCTGGGCCGACATGACCTCTCATGAGCATCCCATCGCGTTTTACCGTCGCTACAGTGGACAACTACGCGAGCGGATCTTGGCTTCGCATCAGAGGTTCAAGTGCGCTGTGCACGAGCGAGATCGTGGACGGTGCGATCCTGCTCGGCGACAAGACATGGATTCTGACGGATGATCACGTACTTGTGAAGTGCGTGCTCATAACGGCTATCTGCGGCGAGCAGGCACACTGCAACGTAGAAGCGACGGCGTCGCAGCTGGTGCACCCAAAAAGCTATTTTTACACATCCGCTGCCATACTATAACCGTTGTTCAGCCGGTGCAAACCAAACATATATCGGATGATCTCTGTCGCCACATTTTGACTTGACACACTGCATACATGTGCTCAATGATCTTTGTTGCGCGTGTATTTTCCTCCACGTTCCTCCACTGCAGTATTTTTAATGGCATTGCATGCAAAAAGCGCCACATGATGAAAAGC
>JAADWX010001077.1:0-10763 GCA_023336405.1 Globisporangium echinulatum | reverse complement strand
TCGTGCCGCTCGCCACCATTCGCAGCATGTTTAGTCAAGAAAGGACGTAGGCCATTTGGCTATGTACACTAGCACAGCATTGTAGTTTGTAACCGCAGTTGAGAACTTGAGGCTAAACCGATAATCGAGCCGCTTCAAAACAAAAAAACGATATCAGCAGTCAGCAGTATGCAGTTGACGTAGTCAATGTCGAGCCAGTCGCTTTCGACACCTGGGTCAGAACCATATCAGTACTGCATACACCAAGATGACACCTGGTATGTGGTAAAGTCTGACGTCGTTTGCGTCGTCGCACTTGACTCTTGAGTCTGCAAGCGTGTTGGTATCGAGTTGGTGGAAACAGGACAAGTCAAGCAGGCATCGAAACATACGAACGGAAATCCAGTTGGTGCGCTAGCCACATGGCGACACACTGTGATCGTCTGCAGCTGTTGCGCGGCACACCTCGAGTGCGTTTGCGAGACGCCATCGCGTATGGTGGAACAGCGCACACAAAGGACAGGAGCAACGTTACCACACGTGACTCGAGCGCAGACAACCAACCAAACGAGCGAGTTTTTGGATTGCTTGGTCGGAGGTCCAAGTTGCTCCTTGCTTGTAGCCATTGGCTTGTGGTTGTGTACCCAGCGGTCTGAAACACTTGCGTTGAGTATACCGTGGTGTTGTGGCGACAGTGCCTCGAAAAATTGTATCGTTGATACAATTGGCGCCCGTGGAGTCTATCGCGCTTGCATGTGTGCATGTCGAGAATGACCATTCGCTCACTGCTGCTGCATAGCTGCGCATGCAAAAGTGGCAATAGACTGTCGGAGACTTAAACCACTGCCTACATCAACACAGTGTACTCGTATTTATCCGAGCGGCTATTGTTGCTACTATCGTCGCCGTCTTCGATTGGCAGTTGGTACAGATCAATCACCCTTGATCTTTCGTTTGTCGAGCCCATTTGCATCGCAAACGACATTCGAGATTGACCATACAAACGTAAGCTCAAAATCCAGGACATGTTTCTGGACTTGTAAAGTGACGCATGCAGCGAAAAAGCCAGCGGCCCGCAAATGCCAAATCATCCCAACCACTTGATTGTTGTATTGCCGTTGCTCCTTTGCGCTTGGCACCCTCAGTTGCAAGCAAACAACGCAACAAACAGCAAACAACACAACAGTTGCTCACTGCTCCACAGCCCCGCCATTCGCAAGAACGAGTCGACAGACGCACTCGCTCACTTCCACACAGGCTACGCAGCTCGTTCGCTGACAGATCATCGACAAACGCGTGGACGAACGCGTGGACGAACGTGCGCACGAGCGTGATGAGAGCGACCACAGCACACAAAAACACACACAGACACAACAACGCAATGGTGTCAAAGCGCCACAGCCGCGGCCACCGCCAGTCGTCTTCAGCACCGCCACAGCAGCCCAAGGCGGCGATCAACCCGTACGCAGCGTTCTACCAGCAGACATCGGTGACGAGTCCCGTACACGGCGCAAATCGCGCGAACGCGCAGTACGACGACGACAGCGTTGCAGTCGGCATTGCAATGGACACGCGCAACTACCAGGAGTTACTCAAAGCTGCTGCAGCGCAGCCGACAGCCGCCACCGTGCGCGACCACAAGTCGCCACCGCCACCTCAATACATGTCGGCGGAGCCATTAGCCGTCACAGTGCGTGGCAACAAGCCGCCACCGCAGTACATGCCACCGCCACCACCGCCGTATCCAGGTCAGAGCACAAGTGAACAGCACGGAAACGAGTCGGACGCAAGCGTGCGCTTCCCGATCCTGCTCGGCGCCAACAGTAACGATGACAACCACAACGCGTCACCAATCGTAGGCGAAGCTGTCACGAGCGCAGCCGACGACGACACGGTTAACAATGCCGAAGCTGCTATGACTGGACTCGACGTGACTGTGCGCGGACTGCCAGTTGACACGCGCAACTACGTTGCGTTTGGCCATACGAGCGCCTCGCAAGCAGTCGCTAGTGCACCAGCCAGGAGCAGCAGCACTACTCAGCAGCAGTCGCGGTTCCCAATCCGACGCCTCGACGAGCGCAACGACGCGATTGACGCTACTGACGTCGACCCGAACGAAGCGAGCGACACGGTCTACGGCCTCCCGATCAACACGAACAACTACGAAGCGATCGTCGGCGCTGGCGCGCGCGTCAAGACCAAGCGCAACCGCGGCTTTAGCAGCCAAGCGCACAGCGCCGACGGCAGCCTCGCCGAGCGCCGCGCAAGTGCACCGGCGTTCTCAGCTGCGCGGTCGCCACTGCAGTACGCGACGGCGCCGCAAGCGATGACAACGAGCATGGTCCCGCGCGGCTCGTGCTTTGAGGCGCGACGTGCAACAACCGCTGCAGTCGTGCCAGTGACCGGCTGGCTGTTTGTCCAGAGCGCGACGCTGCGGCGCTGGAAGAAGCACTTTGCGGTGCTCGCCGGCGTCGAGTTTCGGTACAGCAAAGGCCCTGGACTTGCACCGCGCGGCTTTGGGACGCTCCAGGCCGTGCAGCCGTGGCGCGGTATGACGTTTGGCCTCGAGCTGACATTGACGTCCGGCAAGCGGGTGGCTGTACACTGCGCGAATGCGAGCGAGTATGAGCACTGGCTCGCTGCGTTTGAACGCGCGCTCGACAAGCTGCAGCACATGAGCGGCCATTCGAAATCGATGTACACGCTCACATCCGCTGCGTCCGAGCAGCAGACTGGGTATCTGTTCAAGCAGGACGCGCGACCGGCCACGACGTGGCGGCGCTATCACTTTGTTGTACGTGTTGATGGCTTCCTCGAGTGCCGCGTCGACGCCGACGCGTCGGCACTCGACGCGCGCTGCTCGGGCTATGTCAAAGCCGTGTCGTTTGCCGACGTTCACCCGAACGGCCTAGCGATCGAGCTTGATACTGATGCGTGCGTGCTTGTGTACGCCACGTCGTACGACGACCGCATGCTCTGGTACGCCGCGCTGTCATCGGCTGCGCTCGCGCACGACCACGCGCCACAGGCGACTATATCGTCAGTCAAAGCGTCGTACGTTCAGACCGCACGCGCGAACCACGCCGGGTGGCTCCACAAGCAAACGGGGCTGTTCAAGACCTGGAAGCGGTTCTACTTTACGCTCCATGGCGCCGAAGTGAGCTTTAGCCGCGACGCAAACGCGCCCGTCGTGCTCTGCGACAAGGTCACGAGCGTCGACGACTGGTCCGGCAAGCAGCACGCGCTCGAGATCCGGCTCGCGAGCGGCCGCGTCTGGCGCGTCTGTGCCGACTCGTACGACAGTGCTAAGCGCTGGCGCACGCTCTTACGAACGGCAAGCTCCCGTCAGGGCGGCGGCGACAGTTTTAACGTCAAAAAGTACGTTGCAAGTCGACGGCGCAAAGGTCTCGCGCCGATCTTTGGCGGTTGGCTCACGGGTATCAGCGACACGGGCGCGCGCGTGCGGCAGTTCTACGTCATTGATGCGAGCATATTGGGCGATGCGAGCGAAGTGGACCACCAATTGCGGCCGATCAGCCGCGTCGTCGACATTGGCGTGTCGCGCAACGTCGATTGTGGGCTCGTTGTGACGTTCCTCAATGGCTCGAAACTCAAGCTCGCGGCCGACTCGGTCGAGTCGTTCAAGCTCTGGTACGAGATCATCAAAGCGTCACTATGAGTTTGCTCAGTTGTTGTAAAAAGAGCGCTGTACTGACGAGGGTTACGGTAGTAGTAGTAGTAACAGTAAAAGGTGACGTAACGAAAACGGAGCTGCTCGAACGAATGCACCATTGACGATAAGTAAGATACAATACGGTACACGCTCGTCTCTGCGGATAGTGAGTGTATTCTGCAGTGGAGTGGAGTGCGATTGACTGACTGCCTAGAGGTGTAGACGCTCAATTTGAGAAGTAGGATCGACATCTGCTGCTTGAGTCGCTTGTCACTTGCGTCTGCTCAACGTCGGCGTCGCCTGCGCAGGCTTGAGCGGCAGGCTCCGGAGCGCATCGAGCGCGATCTTGATCGCGTCCTGCGGCGGCAAGTCGTTCGCTTCGAGTACTGCAAGCGCGACGCGCGCTGCGATTTCGATAAACTCGGCAAACACGAGCAGCTGCGTCTCGGACTGCGAGCTCTCGCGTGCGCCACTGAAGCTCTGCTCGACTGCGCTTGCAAAGAGCGCGTCGTGCGCTGCCATGTCGCCTGCTGTGAACATACCCGCGTCGTAGAGCATGTGCTTGAGCGCGCGCGCAGACAGCAGTTGCGGCCACGTAGTTGTCGTTGTTGGTGGTGTCGTGCTCGCTGACTCCTTGCGGTCTGGTTGCGCCAGTGTTGCTGTCGCTGGCTTGTCGAGCTGCGCGTACTTGGCGTAGAGCTTGAGCAGCTTGGGTTTGGCGTCCTGGAAGACTGCGATCATGCGCTGCCAAGTCACATCCCATACACACACCGAGTAAACACGAACAAGTGGCATCCGAGTGAATACGTGAGTGTAGAACCAGCTTGCGAGCTTATATCATCACTAGCACTATCATCGCATCCGACCAGACACACGCACGCACCGCATGATGCGAGATGTCGCGAAATGGACCGCTCGTGAGCCGCGTCACGGCCGGCACGATGCTGTGCTCGAGACTCGTCTCGACCGCGTCGCGAAACGCTGCAGCGCTAGTGGTGTCCTTTGCACCAGCATTGCTGCTGCTGCTCGATGCACCAACTTGCGCGAGCACGAAGCGTAGCAGCGCGTGCACAAACCCGACGCGCGAGAGCGTGCCACGGTCGTATAGCGACGCGAGACTATCGTGCTTGAGGGTTTGCACTACAACGCGCTCGAGTGCGCGGCGGTCGCGCTCGACATGGCTCAACCCGCACTCGTGCACAAAGTGTGCAAACTCGTCGCCAGTCATGCCAAATGCCATCTCGCCGCTCCCGACTGCGTAGTGCATGAACGCGGCGTTGAGGTAGACAAAGTGCGCGAGCAGGAGCTCCTGGAGCGCGTCGCGCTCCTTCGAGTCGCGCTCGAGGTCGTCGATATGCAAGCGGCTCCAGTCGTACAGGAACGCAGCTTCGAGCTCCATCTCGGACTGGAACTGCCCCGAGTTGACTTGCTGCAGCAACTCGGCGCGCGCGTACTGCTTCATCTCGTCCTCGATCGTGCTCTTGGCCTTGGCGTCAGCGTCAGCGGCTGATGATTTTGCATCGGCGTGTAGCATCTGTGCATCTCGACCACGACTGTTGGTGTTGGTGGCTGCATGCGCCGCCACTACGTGCTGCGTCTTTGCGTCTGCATTGCCTGTGAACGACGCCTTCCGACCGATCGCACCGACTGACGCTGCAGCGTTGCGCTGCTGCTGCTGGTTGCTTGCACCCGCGAACGCGCTGATTGTCCACGGCGCGAATTGCGGCGTGCCGATCTCGTTTACAGGCACCTCTTGCTACGCCACACATGCACGTAGCAGTTGACACGGATGCGTGTGCGAGTGCGAGGGTAAGTCAGTAACAACGCTTTGCACAGGACAGACATCCAGCACATACGCACCTGCAGCTGCACGACAACAGTGTCGCTGTCTTTGCAGACATCAGCGATGCGGCTCGCAGAAGGTAGACTCTGGCTCGCCGAGTCGCTTCGAGCAGCGGCGCTCGCTGGCAGCTTCGAGACGTTTGCTGGCAGAAAGAAGCCCTGTTTGAGGTGCGCGTCCTCGCGCGTGCGGCAGCGGCCATGCGGTGCTGCGAGTGCGTACCGCTGCGCGACTGCGAGTCCTAGCCACTTGACGCTCTGGCTGCCGTCGCCACATGGCACAACGAACTCGAGGCCATGCACCTTGACAAACAGCCGCATTGCTTCTCGTGTGGTTGTGCGTGCGTTGTAAGCCAAGCCAAAGCATGAGAGTGGCCGAACAGGCGGAGTGGAGAGCGAAACGAATGAAGTTGGCGGCTCGTATTGGCAGCATGTTCATAATCAAAGGTATAGTAGTGTCGTATATATGCAAGTAGTCTCAATGAAGGACGCTCAAAGCGTGGAGGTAGGTAGGGAGGTAGTGCTGAGAGCTGATGAAAGGAGAGCGTGCGTCACGGAGCGTCCGTCTGTCATGATGTGACACTCGCGCTTGGATCGTCGGTCGGTCGTTGGCTATCTAGTCCAAGAGCTTGGACTCGGTGTGGCGACCCGCAAACTTGCACGGCCGCGACGAGAGGTCGCGCTTCTGGCAGCAGCTCCACTGGTAGCCCTCGAGCGGGTACTGCCGCGCAACGTATCGCCCTGGGTGGTACGAGCACGAGAGCGACGTGTTCGTCTTGTTCGTGAACGACTCGCTGCAGTTCTTGCACCGTCGTGGCTTGTGCAGCACTTCGAGGTCCTTCATGATCTCCGCACGGTCCCTACGCAAGAGACACGCGACGTACACACACGCATGTAGTGAGCTGCTAACCACTCGACACTCCATCTTACAAACACACGAAGAGGCTCGAAGCGTCATCAGTACGTACTTGGCGCGCTGTTTTTCCCGCCACACTTCGTCCTTCTTGACCTTGTGGAGGTACTCCTTCTGCGTCTCGAGGAGCTGCTGCTGCAGATCAGCGACCTGCCGCACGAGGTCTTCGATGCGGTCTTTCGACGAGTCGTCGATCTTTGCGAGGCACTGGATGCCAATAGATGGATCGCAGCAGCACGTCGTATCAGTCACATCATACATCGTAGACACACATGACAGAGACTAGAGACGCACCTTGACCTCGGTCTTCTTGCACCGGATCATCTCGTCCTTGCGGTCGATCTCCTTATCTTTCTCAGCGACGAGCTCCTGCATGACCGAGAGACTCGCCGACAGGTTCTGCACCTTGTCAGCCACGCGGCTCAGCTCCTTCTTGAGCTGTGCGTTCGTGTCGCGCAGATCCTGCAGCACCGAGCAAATGGGATGCGATGCGGGTGAGTACGGACTGCATGGCAGCTGCACTAATGAATGATCGAACAGCAGCCACGCACCTCAATCGTGCGGTCCTTCTGGCGGAGCTTCGACTGCGCCGACTCGACCTCGACGTCGAGTGCGTGAATGCGGTAGTTCGAGTGCTGGGAGGCGCAACGATAGCAAGGGCCGATCGACGATGGGCACCGTGAGTACGACGACGTTGAGACGTGATGGTTCATGATCCAAACGCTAGACTACATACGCACCTTGGACTCGGTCTTGACGACTTCGAGCTGCTTCGACAGCGACTCTCTGCGACACATAGAGTACGTATACGCATAGGCGTTCATATGAGTGTGAGTGAGACCAACCACGTCTGAGAGAGAGAGCGAGAGCGCAGCACGTAGCGCATACTTCTTCTTGAGTTCGTGCAGCGCAAGCTTGTTCTGTCCGCGCGCTGCTTCCCACGCCGACTCGACCGCCTGCTCAACGCAAGAGTCGTCATAGACACAAACACAAGAGTGAGTACTCATACAAACGACAAATGCGCCAGTGCAGCGCAACAGGCCATCGGCAGCGTCGGTACTCGAGCGCATCGACGCACCGCAAGCCGCACGGCGAGGTTCTTGCACTCCTCGGTCTTGTCGCTGAGTGCGTCGTCGGTCGAGTCACCCCTGCGCTTGAGCTTCTGGATCTTCTCCTTCAGCTCGAGGATCGTGTTCTCGTGCTCGATCGCGACGATCTCCATCCTGTTGCGAGACGCATGAGCACAAGTAAGAGGCGCGACAGCGTGAGTGGCGCTGATCACATTAAGCGAGCGTATAAGTGTAGTCAACAGAGCGCAGACACAATACGCACTCTCGGATCTTCTCCTTGTGGCGCGTGTTTCGCTTCTGGGTCTCCTCAAGCTCGCGGAGCAGGTCGAGTCGTTTCTGTTGCAGGAAGTAGGACGAGCGAGAGTCAGTGATGAGGGACAAACGCTTGGCGGCAGCATGTACCAGTGACATTTGACAACGTGGAGACTCGGTCGCACGCACCTCGGTCTCGCCTTTCATGCTCGAGACCTGGTCGACGAGGAACGCGTTCTCGCGCTCGAGCGTCTGCGAGCGCTCGCACTCCTGTCGAGCCATCATTCACAGCAGTACCATGTCACAAGTGTCAGCTAGTAGCTACGAGCAATCGAATCACCAGCACGCATAGATTGAGCAATGGCAGAGCGAGACGTACCCGCTCGTACTTCTTCATGTACTGCTCGAGCTTCGTGGTCGCTGTCACTCGGTCCTTGTGCTCGATCCTACATGTAGAGCCACGCACATGTGAGCAATCGTGCGTACGAATCGGACATACCACACATCCTCATGCCCATACACATGTGCATGTGGCAAAGCAGGACGTACTTTCGCGACGCGACTTCCTTGCTGATCATCTCTTCTGCAGTCTCTTTGTATCGCTGCAGCACGCGCAGCTCGCCCGTGACCTTGGCCTTTTCGAGCCGCAGGTCTTGGTGGTCCGACAGGAGCTGCTGAAACTGGTCCTCAAGCCCCTTGGCCTTGCGCTTCCACATCTCTTCCGTCACGCTCCAGGGCTTGGTTGCCCAGCTGCTGTCCATCACTTCGGCCACCATCGAGTTAGTGTCTCTGCTCTCTTGTTTGCTCGGTGCTGCTTGCTGTCGCTTGTCGGTTGTCGCCGAAGTGAGTCTCACGCGGTGGCAGTTTGAGGGATAGTGGTGGCGGTGACGCTGGTAGTTGCTCACTCGCAGACGCTATTTGCAGGCTGAGCGCGAGTCTCTGAATAGCGCGTGATATCACACTCCAGCTCTTACTTGCGCGATGTCGCTATCAGCGATCGTGCAGACGATGGAGCAACTCGGCAACTGACGGACCAGTTGCATGCGTTTTGCGATAGGCACTTTTCGAGCTCAGTCGGGTAGACTCTGTCGGCCTCTATCTCTTACAGTGCCTCGCACGTCTTCGCTAGTATATCCCAGTGTATGGATGCTCAGCTTCCGAGTCTGAGCGTAGCGCTCCACGCGGTAGGACACTTCCGAGTCTGTGCGGAGACATTCTGACACGCATCGACAACCGCAACCGTTATTGCAGGGTCGCTATCTATAGGTTCACAACCGTCAAGCTCATTAATATCTACTATTCTATTATTTCGCACCAAACTAGTAGATATATATTTGAATGCGATTGCTAAGCACGTACAAAAATAATATATAGACATAAAAAGACATATTTCGCTACATTTATATTTGAGAGAAAGTCACCACAATGGCGATCCACGGATGGCCATGTTAGCGCGCGAAGCCATAAAAATAGATCGATCGCGTTTTGCCTGCAAACGTACAATGCAACATCATATTCGTAACAACTTCGAGTGAGTGTCATGTTGGCACAAGACTACAATGCAAAAATTATATAACTGGAATTTGTCGATTCGTGACAGCTATGATAGCTTACTCATTAATAGATAAACGACAGCTGTCACGCAGTATACGGGAGTATGCAACATTCAAATGGGTGTAATGTTGCCACAGGGCAACCGTCGTTTAGCCTAAAGAGACGCCCCATCACTACAAAACATATCCCGTCCAACACTCTCGATGGTCTACGTCTGAAATGTGCTGTTCATTTTCATTTTGTACTCTTCTGTATTTTAGATATTGCATACCAGATGTTTACCACGCAACATCTTGACGCTTAACGCTCCCAGACATCCACGATAGTCTGCGTGTGCGCGACTGTTGTAGGATCGACAAAGTATATCAGTGACTAACGTGCTGGTGAGTGCGACGAACATGTCGCTCAAAGTTGAATTGTTTTTAGTGTATTTAGCTCGTCGTGCGTAACGATGGTTGCGAAACTAACGGACAGATGTGTATGTATCGTCCTGGCTTCGTGAACTCACGGGCTTCTTGTGCACATTTGTTTCGTCAATCTTGACGATATGTCCTATACCTCAAATCTATCCGTACAAACACAGGGCAACATTACAAGGTCCGGTACAGGTTTATGTATATTATACACTTATCACCTTCATGCCGGCGCAAGTTGTCGAGTGCCAGCTCTGTGCATGTTCATATAAGCGGCCGCTAATTACAACACCACAAAATTGTTACTGTAAGTTTCATCTTCTATGTCTATACATCTTGACCAGCAATTCTACTACATATCTAATTATCAAGACCAGCCAATTATCAGGATTATAATGAATTGGCACCAACGTAAAGTACCAATTATATGTATCAGCACCATAAGTATTATCAATTGTTGTTTAATGAATATGTATCGACATGCTATTTGTGCCATTTTCATGATTAGTATTAATGAGTAATATGAATAATGCATGACTATCAATTTTGTAAAAAGTATTTTTACTCACAGAAGTAATTGACACTTATACAGCAGCACTACTGCTGAAGAATAAGTATTATGTATTTTGGTGACGGCTCCCTCTGCGCTGAACTCGATGCTATTGTCGTAACAGTGCTGTTGACGCACCAGCTTACGCGCGTGTCTCAGCCACGCCATTGCATAGTTCAGTTGTTGCACGGTGTTTGCTGCCAATTTGTACGGGCAGAAGTTCGCCAAGGTTTGTTCTTGTGTGATCGAATACATGTGCACGAGTTCGATCGGTGGACACAATAAATCGCCAAGTATAGCGTGCCGACTAAATGTCTTCCATGTGTGATCTTGTGCGCGAGATTAGTTAACATCATTGTGTACTCGTTCTTCCAAATATATAAAGTGCGCGACAAAAGTCTTGGAAAGAAACTATTTTATTGGCTTTACCGTCAATTATGCTCGTAGAAGCTAAAATCATATCAAAAACGATAGAGCGTTCTGCGACGATTGCGGTGATACAATCCGATCACCGAAATTC
>JAADWX010001076.1:0-10765 GCA_023336405.1 Globisporangium echinulatum | reverse complement strand
TGGCATCGGCAGTGTCTTTGTTGTCTTTAGCGCCACGTGCACGCTCGCAGGTGCGTTCGTGTTTTGCGTCTGTCCCGAGACGAAAGGCCTGCTGCTCGAGGACATCGAAGCGCTCTTCCGCCGCCCGATTGCCTCGTCAGCAGCAGCAGCAGCAAGGGCAGCAGCGACCAAGTACGAGCGAGTAGACGCAGACGTCGCGTAGGCAGTCATCCGAATGCCAGTGTATGTATGCATGCATGTAGAGTGTGGAGTGTACCAGTCGACAGACGCTCAAGTGGCGACAGCAGCACGTCCATTTGCTCTGCTACTACTGCAGTTGTAAGACACCGCGACGCCAGCGCAGACGCGCTTACAGCTCACCGGAGCCGGCGGCCTTCGCCCTGGAACGGTACAACGACCTTTGGCGCCGGAGGTTTCTCTTCCGAGTCCTTTGTCTCTTCGTCGGCGTCAGCAGCAGCGACTGCGACGCCGCTGCTCGTGCGTGCGATTGCACTACTGCCTCCAAGCCGCATGCCGCTCGCTGCGCCATTCGTCGCTGCCGACGTCCGACCGCTCAGCGACTGGCCCGTACCGTGGAACGACTCGAACTTGCGCAGTCGCGCAGCCCGCAGCGCGGCCGCGTCGGTTGCGCTCTGCTCGCCGCTCTTCTTGTTCAGCCGCAAGCCGCCAGCGCCGCCAATTGCGCGGCCGCGCATTGACTTGGCAACGTCGTCGGCCGAAACGGTCGAGACGCCGCCGTACGGCGCGTTGGTCGTTGGCGCAGGCGGCGGCGGCGCTGCTGTCGTCACTGGCGGCGGCGGGACGTAGTCGGCCGGCGCTTCAAAGTCGACTTCGCAGTCCGTTTCGATGATGCACGCAGCTGGCGCGGGCCGCAGCTCCCGCACGTCGAGCAAAAAGTTCTTGCGGTTGTACTGCAGGCAGATCGTGTCGCCAACCGTGAGGCACGAGAACTTGCGCAGCGACGCTTCAAGTCTGATAGGTCGTATGTATACAGACAGTGTCAGTTCCGAATGAGTAGAGTCAGTCAGTCAGTCAGGCGTGGCACGTCCGTATGCGACATGCAAACAACAAACGCACACAGCGCGCGGGTTCGTAATGTCGAGAAAGTCCTGCGACTGCGGACGGATCTTGACAAACGACGCCTTTGGGAGCGAGATGTTCTGGATGTTGAGGATCCCGCCCTCCTTTACAAACAGGTTCTGCATCATCTGTATAGGAGTGTATACAGTGTGTATAGTATGCGTGAGTGACTGCGGCCAGTATGTAGAGGTGGGGGCGCCTGTTCGTAAAGGCGAGACGCACCCAGTATGGCATGTAACAGCTGCCCTCGGGCGCGCTGAACTCGAGCACGCCGCAGTGCGAGTGCCGGTTCGCGCCTTCGTTGATGATCTTGAACAGCATCGGGTACTCGATGTGCAGCCGCGCTGGACGGTACAGAACAAACAGTATAGTATAGTAATAGACAGACAGGTGAGTACGTGACTGGGCGTGACGACGACAGCGACGACGACACAAGCAGGAAGTTGGCGGCAGTTGCAGCAACGCACCGAGCGTCTCGAGCGCAGACGGCGGCAGTAGGACTGTTGTTGCATGTACACATACACATACACATACACATACACATACACGCTCGTGAGTGAGTGCTAGTCGAGCCATACACACACACACACGAGTGCTCCACCCAGTTGCACTGATGGTTCAATCGCTACGCACTCTTGTCGCCGTCTTCGAGGTGGCCCTTGTCGCAGAACGACACGGGGTACACGCGGTAGTGCTCATCAAAGCTACACACGTATGAACACATGCGGACACGTGGGCGGGGTCAGTGACGTGTACGTATGCGCATACACAGCACGCCATGCAGGTCGCACGCACCGCTGCGGGAAGTTGCCAATGTTGAAATTCACGCCGAACGGGTTGCCATCGCCTCCAAAGCCGCCAAACTAGTAACGCACAGCATGCAAGGAGCCCGTCATCAGTCTTGTATGCATGTGTATATGCGAGCTGCCGACAGAGCGTGTGCACGCAGATGAACGCGACGTCGACTGCACGCACCATGTTCGCGTCGGTCGTCGTTGCTCTGCTTCTCGATCGTTCACTCGCTTTGTCGTCGCAATCTTGTGCATTTCGCTCACCGGTTCGGTTCTCTGTAATAGCATATTTGAGACAAACGGGACCTCTCACGCGTCATATCACCGTGACAAGCTGATCAAAAAGGCAAGTTGCTCCTACAAGGCGAATGGCGGCGACTGATGAGCGCGCGTGGCGTGACGCTGCTGGTGCGTGCGTGCGTGCACATGCAACTTTCTGAGCTGTTGTCCCCATCAATGCTACTACTGCTGCTGTCATCTTCGCAAAATACATCCTTCCTTGTGCGTCTGACGAAAAGCGAATCGCGGATGTACAGCGCTGATCGCCGACGCCGACTTCCTGCTCGTGGCGGCAGGCGCCGGGTTCTCAGGTACGACGCTCGATGCGCGTGTGTGCGCATGGACGAGTGTATACACGACCTTATGTTGCATGTAGACCGGCATACTCACCGCTGTGTGTATGCATGCGTGCTCGGTGCAGCGGACTCGGGACTCCCGGTGTACAAGTGCGTGCAGACACACTTTGTGCTCCACAGACACACAGATTTCGCTTACTGATACTACGTGTATGTACGCGAGCAGTGACATCGCGTCAGTACAGGCGTACGAGAAGCTTGGCATGGATTACCAGGACCTGTGCGACCCGAACCTAGTGCGTCGCCCTCTGCTTACCCCGAATGCTGCTGTCGCCACGCACTCATACTCATACACTCGGCATCACTGCTGTCTGTCTACTGTCTGTCCTTACAGCTCGACGACGACGCTGAGCTCTTCTATGGCTTCTGGGGCAGCTGCTTCAACGCATATCGCGACACTGCGAGCCATCGCGGGTGCGTCTGAGGCGTCTGGCTGTGATGTGACTGTCTGACGGACTGCCTGACCGACTGACTGATGCACCTGCAGCTACGACATCCTGCGTGCGTGGAAGCAGCGCCTCGTGCACAAGCGCAGCAGCGACGCAAGTGCGTTCCGTCGCACGTTTGAGCAGCTCCAGCACGATGGTGCGCTCCCACCTGACGTGACGCTCGACGCCGTCACGAGCGACCCGTTCTTTGTCTACACGTCGAATGTACGGCCATCTTAACCTGTGAAGACCACACACTCAGACTATCGCAGGGCCGACTGACACGCTGACTGACGGTCGCTATGCAGGTGGACGCGCACTTCCTCCGGACGTTTGCGAGCCGCGAGGTCTACGAACTGCATGGCAACGTCGAGCGCTGGCAATGCGCTGGCAAAGGCAAAGGTACTGGGCAAGCGCAGCAGCCGTGTGACGCAGTGTGGGACGTGGCGCCAGACTGTCGGTTTGATGTCGACGCCGCGACGATGACTGCGAGTGGCGCTGCGTGTCGACACTGCGGCGGCCACGCGCGGCCAAACGTGCTCATGTTCCGCGACACGAACTGGATCCCCAATGTCGCTGATGAGGTGCATGTGCTTGTATGTATGTGTATGTATGGTTCGAAGCGTGTGTGTGTGGACTTGCAACAGTGAGGAGCTTGTCACTGACGTCAAACTGTCTCTCTCTATCGTGATTCAGAGCCGCTATGTTGCCTGGGAAGCCGTGGTGGAGCAGGTGCGATCTTTAGATCGTAACAACAGCAGCTTCCTTTCTAACTATGTAGTTGATGCCTCCAGCTCACACACACGTCGATCTGTCTGTCTGCCTGTCTGTGTGTGTGGATGGCGCTACGCAGATGCTGCAGGATGACCCGTCGCTGCGGCTCGTGGTGCTCGAGATCGGCTGTGGTTTGCGGGTATGTGCGTGTGTGCCGCATGTGAGGCGCTCTGCTCACTGACCACCTAGTTTAGGCAGCTCGTGACGGCCCAATTGGTCCGTGTGGGAGTGCGTAATGGCTGACTGGCACACGTTTGTGTCTTGGCGGCAGGTGCCGTCGGTGCGCACCGAGTGCGAGATGGTCGTCACAGACGTCTTTGCGCGTTGCAGCCGCGCGCAGGCGACGCTCGTGCGCGTGAATCCAGACGCTGCGCAGTGCGACCACGAAGTGCTGACAGCAAACGCACTTGCGCTCGCAGTGCCAACAACGGGCCTCGCAGCGCTCGAAGCGATCGACGAGCTGCTGACTACGACGACGTCTGAGTGACTCGAACGTACATAGACTCTGTACACGACTCACTGGCCAGTCAACCAGTCAACCAGTCAGTCAATCAGCTCGACACAGACGGCAGAGCGAGTGGCATAGAGGTCTATTGGTTCGTACAGCCTAGCTCGCTTGCGTCGTCGTCGTCGTGGCCGGTACGATGGCTGTGTTGAACTCAAAGCCAGCAAACTGCTCCTGCTCCTCGGGCTTGATGCGCTCGGACGGCTCGGAGCTCTGGTCCAGCACGTCGTCAAAGTCGACGGCTGCTGTGTTGCAGTTCGCTTTGCTCTCGTCGACGACCGGTCGGAACGGCGCCTCGAGCGTCTGGGTCGCGTACGCGTCCCAGTCAAAGCCATCGAACCACGCGTGGCGCATGACGTCAGCTGCGCCGTGGAAGCCGAGACGCTGCGTCTCATCAGGATGCAGCAGGCCGCGCAGCAGCGACCGACAGGCTTGCGAGAGCTTGGACGTCGTCGACGTCTCGAGCATGTCGGCCGTATAGTACGCTGCGTGATTGGCGTCGACCACGTCGGCGCGGATGCCAGCGACGTTTGCAAGTCGCGGCTCGACGCTGCCGGTCCACGGCCGCTTGCCAAACAGCAGCTCGTGCACGAGGATGCCGGTCGCGAACCAGTCGGCTGCGACGCCGTGCTCACGACTGTCGCTGAAGAGCTCGGGCGCCATGTACGACGTCGTGCCGCTGTTGCCGCGGTACCGCAGCGTCTCGGAGTGCACGGAGACGCCCATGTCGGTCAGGCGTGGGTAGCCCTTGGCGTCGAGGATGATGTTCTCGGGCTTGACGTCGCGATGGAGGATGCCTTTCGAGTGGAGGTACTCGAGCGACAGGAGCGTCCCGGCGACATAGAACCGCGCATGCGTCTCGCTAAAGCCGCGCTTGTACGTGCCTGTGAGGTGAAACTTGAGGTCGCCACCGAGCAGCAAGTCCATGACCATGTAGCAGTTGTGTTGGTCCTGGAGCGCATGGTGCATCGACACGATATACGGACTCTTGGCGAGCACGAGCAAGTTGCGCTCGTTCCAGATCATGTCGACACAGCCCTTGCGCACGACGACGACTTTCGACAGCGTCTTGATCGCGAACCACTGCGGCGGCGTCGTCTTCTTGCGGATCACGGCGTTGACTTTGCCAAAGCCGCCTTTGCCGACGACGCGATGCACCTCAAAGTGCTTCATCGAGAGCACGTGCGGGTCGTAGCCCTTGCCGTTCGACGAGAACACGCTCAGCCCCGCGCCCATGACGTAGGTGCTCGTCCAGGTTATAGTGGCAAAGTCGAAAAGCGTTGCGACAGCTATAAGTAGACGGCAACAAATTTGCAAACTGTAACCAATTTGTAACTTAGTTGGCCTCACACCTCGTCTTACAGCACGACTCACAATCGTTACCGGCTCGCATGTTGAGTCGATATCGGCACTATATGCATACTAGACGATGCATCTGAGAGATATAGTTATCGATAGTGAGAGTTTGACGCATCGCTGAGACGCTGGAATGAGCTCCAGTCCGACGCGCGGTCTCTTGCTGCATCACAGGTACGAGACTATCAGCTTCACGTTGAACGAGTCAACGCACAGCAATTCAAGTATCTCAAGCTCGATGAGTTGCTTCGGAGTCGAGGTGACAATGCGTAACAGAAGAGTCGAGATGGAACAATCAATTGCTGCATGTAACAATCAACGCATGCGATGATGTGCTTTGAGCAAGGCGCTGGAGACAAGTGAGTGATACTCGAAGGTACTGACGTCAGCGCTCCTGCTGCTGCTCTCACTTCATGCGCACATGTCGCTTCTCGGCAGTCGAGTATGGCGAATCGACAAGGCGACGTCATGTATGACGAGCTGTGCACCACCATCGATCGACTTTCTTGGCCGGACATAACTAGGATGTACAGTGATCGATTTGGAGCGGAGTCAAGTACGACTGAACGCATAGGCGGCATGAGAGGAGCTGTAACTTCTTGAGGCGCCGAAGACGCGGCGTCAATATGTGACAGAGTACCTCACAAAGTCGTGTGTGACGTGTTCAAAGCGCGTTCTCTGATGCCATTTGGTGAACGCGACGTCGTCTCGCTAAGTGCCGCACCTGAGCAGTCAGCGCTCTCGTAACAGCGAGAACCTACCTCGATCGCGTTGATTTCACTCGCTCAGACTGCTATCGTTTGCGATGGTGACTCGGTATCGTCACGACACACTACTGCAGTCGTCTTACCTGGACATCAAGCGCTTGTGTGTGATCTCGTTGCTGCAAGCGAGAGCAGCCAGTTTGGAGCCGTAAATGCTGCAATCGGTCACAGCGGAGACAGCAGCTGTTGTTGCCAGTCGACCACGAACTGCGCGGCGTCGGTCTGCAGAAGAGTGACGCAAGGCACCGTCGGTAACAGCTCATAACGAGTCAGCGACTGTAGATTCTAGCACCAGCGACAATGCAGACACACAGTGTCCGCACCTGCGACAGCGAGAGCTCGTCAGCCAGCACGCGCTCGAATGCGTCTTGTGTGAAACGCTCAAAGACCGCAGCGCTGCCTGCGACGACGAGTCCTGAGAGCTCAGCGACTGCACAGCGCAAACCACCGTTGGCTCCAAACAGCGCCGTGCCGGTCTCGCACTGCGGCTGTCGCGGAAACACGACAGCGAGCAGCTCCGTAGTGCTCATGTCGCGTGCGAGCAGCACGTTGTGCGGCACGTTGCGCGTCTGCAGCAGCTGCACGAGCGTCCACGCGACGTGCACGACGCTCGCAAACGCTGCAGCATCATCAGTGACATCGTCGCTCGCAGCGACTGCAAAGCAGTGCATTGGCCAGTCGGGCAGCTCGTACGCTACAGCAGCACTGCGGTCGTTACTGCTACTGCTGCAGCTAAAGCGGAAGAGCTCGCGCCGGCGCTGACGCAAAACAGGGAGCTGCTGGCCGCTGAGTTCGTGCATGAACAGAGTCTGGAAGTGGAAGTGGTTCACAGACGCCCACGCGCCAGCGCTGTTGAAGCCTGCGACAGCAAGTAGTAGATCGTAGCCAGCTTGTGGGTTAGTGCTGCGCACAGCAAACGCGTGTCTAGAAGCGCCAATAAGTCTGTACGCACCGAGCGCAAAGTGTGGCTCGCGTGCTGTCTGCACGAGTCGCAGACCGTTTGCGAGGTACGCGCACGTGAGCCGCTGCGGCTTGAGCTGCGCGACGTCAAACACGACGAGCGAGTGGCCGCGCATCTGCAATGCGTCCGCATGTGAGTGGATGTGTCTGTGTGCCATGTGTCATGTGTATATAAGCATCGAACAACGCTGACGACGCACCAGAGGCGAGACGTTCACGAGCACAGCGTGCTGTGGCAGCTCACTAGGACGTGCGCTGCTGTCGACCGCGTGCATGCGGATGCACGGTGTCGCTGGCTCGCTCGCGCATTCGCAAGTAATGCTCAGCGCACATAGCACCTCGTTCGGGCTTGGTGTGTGCTGTCAGCGTCAGCACTCACGAGTGCGCAGCACAACATGACATGCGCAGACACGTACTGGATTTTGGTAAAGTTGAATGGCGTCGACATCGATGCTGCTGGTGTTGATGGCGCTGCAGTCGAACCAGCAGCAGCAGCAGCAGACGATGTGACAGTAGAAGCCAGCAGCTGCGAGTCGACTGGGCGCTTGCGCTGTGCGTGTGACTTGTGTGAGCGTCGTGCGTATCGCGAGACATAGTGTAGCGCTTGCAATGGACGCACCTGTGCATGGCTCGCGTTGAAGAGCAGGACGAGATGAAGCGATCCATCGAGCAGTCGATACTGAGCGTCCGATGGCGATGACCGCAGCACGCCTACCGATTGACGATACACATGTCACTCGTTGCTTGGCGAAGCAGCTGTCGAGGTAGAGACAGCATGTGCGCACCGGCAGCTGCGGCGGCGTCCCAGCGATCGAGCAGCATGTTAGTCTCGATCATTTTGATTGTGTGTGCGTCGTGTGTTGTGCAATGTTGTGCATAAGTTATGCGTATGTTGTGCGTGTGTCGAGCGTGCGTTGTGCAAAACATCAAAAACAATACAAAAATTAAGAGCGTAACTCCATACATGCAACATTTGTCTGAATACAAGCCGAATAAGAAATGTAGTAACAGGAAGTAATAGTCTAAATAAGAGATATAATGCTTTTCGTAATAGTCATATTTTTGGCTTCGATTTAAGCCAAGCAACGCGAAAACTACGCAATGCAACTTCTTTTTTGACCAGCATCGGCGTAAAGCTTCACGCCATAATGTACATAAGAAGAAACTGCGTATATATACTCCATACATGCAACATGCGTCTGCACAGAAATGTCCGAACAAGATAAGAAAGTTCAAAAAGGTAATAAAAAGTCTTTTACTTGTACACATTATAAAAACGTATTATATCGAATGTCTCACATTCGACATCCTTTGGACATCAAATAACGTTACTTCGACAAACGATGTTTAGTGCACGACAAAAGTTTAGAAAATGGGTTTTTGGCGAAATCGCTTGCGTTTGTGTGGGTATTCAACCATGGCATTGGACTTTATATTGCCTACGAATAAAAAAATATATAATCCACGACGTTTTAAACCTCTGCGCACCGTTTTGGCACGGAGCCCGTGGCGGATCGCTTTCCACGCTTTCGTGTCTGCTGCAGCTAAGGCCGTCGTCGACGTGTACTGCCTCCCACACGCGAAGACGTCTCGCGTCATGATGCCCCAGAGTTGCTCTTGATGGCCACGCCAGGTGTTGACACGGTTGTCTCGAAGCAACTATGTCGTGATGCGAGCTCGGTCGCAAGGGGCGTTGTCGTGCTGGAAAATGTGTGCAAGAGGGTTGTGATCGTTCAGAAACGGGAGGAGATGAGAGTGCAGTGTGCGCGTGAAGTTGATCGCGTTCTGATCGCCGTCTCGGAACTTCAGCTCCGTGTAAAACAATACAAAATTAAGAGCAGCACTCCATACATGCAACATTTGTCTTCATACAAGCTGAACAAGAAATGTACATTAGGGAGCAACATTTAATGTCAAAGGTATAATGCTATTTGTAATAGTCAATCATATCCGGTAATCGATCGATGCCCATCGTTTTTTCGCAACATACAACGAATTATACAATCAACTACAACTTATGGCGTCTCGCGATAATGTATAATAGACACCATTCTCACTAGTGTACAGCAAATTGACCAATAGAATAATAAGTAAATGAAGTAAAATAAAAACCAATCTGATTGAGAATTGGAGGTTTTGTACTTATTGGGTGAGATCGCGCATTGTATGTAGGCGACTCACGGCCTCTTCATCGCAGGTACTGGTGTAAATCCAGCAGTGCGGAACCGAGGCTACAGTAATCTCCGCCCAAGCTGCATGAAGCATCATACAGTCCCCGACAGTGGTTTGTGAACATGAATATATTTTAGACTGTCGGAATCACAACTCATTTTTTCGTATTCAAAACGTGCTCAAATGAAGCCAAAACGATTGCGGATCGAACGCACCACAAATCGATCAATTCCGCCAAGTAGTTTTTGCTCTGTGCTCAGCTAACACTTTCGAGACGGAGTTCAAGTTGCCAATGAACTCGTTGCCGTGTTGCGCAGCTCGAGCAAGCCCAACTATCTTGACAGCGCAAACTGTCAGCTGGAGCTTTAGCATCTGCAGCTACTATTGGTTACATGGACCACCATCCATGCCAAGGTAAGATCCGCTCAGCTCTGTGCGTAGCAAGGTGGATCCAGAAGTTCCAAGAGCGGCACGGCACGAATGCGAGGCGCGTGCACTCTGCTCACGATAAGGACGTCGAAGAAGGGACAGCTTATTAGAAGAGTTAACAAGCCAATACAACCCATATAACACCTTCAACCTCGATAAGTCTGCGTTTTTACTTAATTGCTCTATCGGCGTCTATCAGCAAAGACAGCATCTTAGGGCGCATGAAGATGAACATGCGCCTGACAAACGGTTCGTGCAAGCTGCCGCAGCTTTTTATCAGAGCGACTCGCCAAACCCGTTGTTGATGCAAACAGGAAGTCGACACGCAATCGTTCTG
This sequence comes from Globisporangium echinulatum, assembly GCA_023336405.1. Taxonomy (NCBI): domain Eukaryota; phylum Oomycota; class Peronosporomycetes; order Pythiales; family Pythiaceae; genus Globisporangium; species Globisporangium echinulatum. The sequence continues at coordinate 534 of JAADWX010001076.1, read as the reverse complement.
TTCGACAACGCAGTTCCTTTCAACCTACTATACCGCACACTTGCAACCCCAGGACGCTGGACTCATACAGGCGTTAAAAGTGCAGCTAATCAAGGTCCACAAGCTTAATACCATTTCCGAGCGTGACAAACAGAGGACGGTGAGATCGAGCAATTGGCGGACCAGCCTTTTGAATTTACTGTGTTGAAGACAATGACTTGGGCTCACGCAGCTTGGGAATGCGTAACGGCAGATATAGTTGCAAACTGCTGGCGTCATACAAGCATCCTCACAGAAGAAGTCTTTGAGCTCGTTGTCTGCATGCAGACGCTTCGAGTTTCTTCTCCGTCGATCCTTTAATTTGCCACTACCATTTGATCTCTTTTACCAATAGACCACTGGAGCAAATAGTCACTTTTTGTCGTGTTATGCCTCGGAAAACTAGACAAGAGTGTTTTATTCCGCTCTTGTGTATTTTTTGCATGTTGGTCTGCTTTTAGCAAGTTATGGGGTTTAAATGGCACGTTGATGTCTTATAGCCAGCAACTCAAAAAT
>JAADWX010001075.1:0-10772 GCA_023336405.1 Globisporangium echinulatum | reverse complement strand
CCGTAGAAGCCGCCGCCAAGGCGCTTGACCGTGCGCACTTGCGCGGCATCGACGCGCCACGTGAGGAGCTCTTCGTCGTCCCAGATCGAGACGAACCGCCGACTGCTGCTGCTGCTCTTTGTACGTATCGTTGTCGTGCTGCTGCTTGCGTTCGACACGGTCACGAACGAACGGAACGACGCGCTTGCTTTGCGCACGTCGATGCGGCAGCTGCCATCGCTGTTGGTGTTGTGGGTAGTTGTAGCAACAGCAGCAGCAGCGTCGTCGTCGTCGTCGTGGTTCGGTGACTCGAGGATCATGATGCTGTCCTGGTCGTCGAGGCAAAACATCTTCTTGTCCGAGAGCGACCGTCGCAGTGCTCCCGTACTGCCATCGGCAGCACCAGCCGACTGTTTGCAGCGCTGTGTGCGTCGGCGTCGGTGCCAGACAACCAGCCCAGTGAGCACAACGAGCGCAGCTGTACCGACCCCGCTCAGTGCAAACAGCGCCACGTGTTTGTCGGCTGTCGAGTCGTCGTTGCCGTCATTCGCGCCAGTACTCGACGCGCCTTTTGCCGTGACGCACACGGCGTACGCGTGCACCCGCACAGTCGCTGCAGCACCACACGACGTCGCAAGTGCCTCTGCGTTGATTGTGAAGGTCGTGAGTGCTGCAAGCCGCGCGACCTGCGCGCGCGTGAACGCAACGTCCTCGAGTTTGGGGCTCGAGATCGTGAGCGTCTGAAGTGCTGCGAGTTCGAACACAGCAGTCGGGAACGTGCTGAACGCGCTACTGCCGAGCTGCAGCGACTGGAGCGACTGCAGCTGCGCAAAGCCTGCAGGTAGCGCTGTGAGCTTGTTCAACGACAGGTCGAGCGCTTCGAGCGTCCGCGGCAGCGCGTCGGCGCGTAGCGTCACGAGCGCGTTGCGCGACAGGTTCCTGTTGGTTCCGAGCCGACAGTGTCGATCGCAATGGCGTCAGGCTTGAACGGACAGTGGCATCAACAGACGCCAAGCCACACAGCAATGCAGATACACAGACACGTACAGGGCTTTGAGACTCGCTGGCAGTGCCTGGGGTTTGAGGTCTGTGAGTTCGTTTGACGACAGGTCGCTGCACAGCGAGTTGCAGAGCCATTGCATAAGGAAAGACAACAACAAGCGATGGCATCAGTTGTGAGCAACACGGATCGCTTCCTTCGCCGCGTCCCGATCACCTTCCGCCGACGCCACTCGTTCACCAGAGAGCGTGAGGCCACGTACAGTGTTGTGAGCCTCGTGAGGCTCGCAAAGTCGTCCGGTAGCGCCGTGAGTTGCGAGTCGCCCAACCGCAGTGTCTCGAGCGACCGCGGCAGGTCGCGCAGATCGGCGTCACGGAACTCGTTCCACTCTAAGTCACTGCCATGTGAGCACGACGCCACAGGCGGAGAGTCAGGAAACACTGTCAGTAGCGGACACAACATGTCATCGATGGCGTCACGGAGACTCTTCCTCGCTTGATGGCGATACAATACGCACATGTACGTGAGTTGCGTCATGCGCTTGACGTCTGGCGGCAGTGTTCGCAGTGTGAGGAACGCGAGCGACCTGCGTACGCACACATGCACAGACGCACACAGTCGAAGGCGTCGAGCCAGAGGCGTCAAGCGTCAGTGTCTGCAGTGTGGACGACAGAGCATGAGCTGTAGTAGCTCACGAATGCGTGATTGAACAGCACGCACAGCGTCTCGAGCTGCAGTGGCAGCGTGTCGGCAGCTGGGATCGGGAACATGTTGCCCGACACGTCGCTGCGAGGGCGCACGAGCGAGCGTCAGACGGTATCTAGCAGCTACAGACTCGTACAGAGCCGTTTTGACACTCGAACGTACAGCGCCTTGAGCTTTGGCATCTTGAGGATCGCGCTCGGAAGCTCTGTGAGTGAGCAGAGCTGCAGGTTCCTACACACGCCAACGCAGGCACACAGGCAACAGTCAGTAGACGCCTCTGCAAGTCCTCTGTTCGCCGCAGCAGCAGTCCGACAGTCAAACGGACGTACAGCACTTCGACGTTCGTCGGCAGGTCGTCAAGACTCACAATCTTGAACAGGTTCTGGCTCAGGTCGCTGCGTCGACACACATACACACAATCAGTCAGCGCCATGCAGCTTCTGCCGCAGCCACACACACTGGACTCAAAGACTATCAGCCAGCCAGTCAGCTGGCACGACATGACGCACAGTATCTTGATGCCCGCGAGTCCGCTGATGCCCTTGGGTACGGCCTCGAGACGGTTGTTGGACAGGATCCTGCACGCGCCACAGCCACAACAGTCACATAGAGGAGCCGTGCGACGATTGTGAGGACGGGGTGCGGGAAGCTAACAGACCAGTTGACGACCGATGCCTCTCAGCACACATCGTGACGCACAGCGACTCGAGCTTGGGCGCCGACGGGAAGCTCGCGAGGCCGTAGAGGTCGACGTTCTCGACCGTGACACTCGTGACGTTGCGCGCGTTGCGCAAAATGTCGACGAGCTGGATCGCGACGTACACGACCGAGCCCTTCTCGACGACCGTGTACGTCCGGAGCTTGTCGCGCACAGGCAGCGCTTCACCCGTGATCACACTGCGACGATCGACCGTCAGTCGTTCATACAGACAAACAGACAGACAGAGGTTCGTACAGGCACACACACAGCCATACAGTCGAGCAGACAGCCACTCGAATCAAACGTACACGTGCGTCGTCGTGGGTGCGAACGTCAGGTCCGTGATCTTGTTCACAAACGCGACCGGCCGCGTGACGATCCGGAAGAACGGGTCGGCGAGCTGCGCCGCATGCTTGTCGTCTGCGCGACCTGCACCCGTGGTCGTGAGCTCGAGCTGCCACGTGTCGTTCGCGCGGCCGCTCAGCGGCGCGAGGCACTCGATTGCACACTGCGCGCCACCACCGACGACGCAGACGCTCGAGCCGATGCCGCCGTACTGCGGCAGTGTCATGAGCCCCGAGCACGCTGTTGCGTTCGCGTAGTAGAGACACGGCGAGTACGCATCTGGACACGCGCCGAGGCAGTTCATGCTGAGTGTGCGCGGCGCCGGTGTCTGGAGCGCGCTCGGGCATGTGAACGCAGCGGCATCGATGGCAGGCGGAGCTGTGAGTGCGAGCACTGCAACGGCAATCGCTACCATGGCGCTACAGCTCATGGGCTGCCATCGCCGTCGTCGGCGGCAATGACTCGACTGCTGCTGCTGTGTCATACCAGTGTCGTCGTGCTGGCAGACGCAGATGGTGAATGCTTGAGCTCGAGATCGAGCGCGCGCTTGGCTAGAGGCTAGGCTCTCTCTGCAGTCGCTCCTTATAGTAACGGCGCTTGGATGCGTCTGCGCACGCAAGGCAGGCAGCTCCCCAACTCGATTCGAGCAGCTTGGCACACGAGGCACAGCAATTGCGTCGTTCGTGAGCCGCATCGACCGAGCAGCACATTTCGCTGATATGCTTGAGCAGCTGCCAAAGCGACAGCATTTCAGCAAATCGTCTTGCGGTTTGTATGCTACAAGCTCCGTAAGTTCAGCATTCCAGCTGGTCGCACCTCACCAGATGCTTCGACGCGCCTCTAGCGCACACTTGCGCGAGGCAGCAGCGTCCATGGACCGAAGGCCAGTCGTGTAGTCGTGTGTCGTGGTGCTCGTCGCAATGGGGCACTGCTCTCGATCTCAGATGACTGCAGATGCGCGCACAATCAACAGCAGCAGTCGTCGCATGCGCGTGCTGTGCATACTGTCACCAATTAGCAAATGAGTAGGGCATTGGACATGGAACTGTTTCACACAACTTTTGACAACCAAACCAGGCTCCAGTCGCATGCACCCAAGCTCTATGGATCAAAATGTACTGGACGACGCACTCGCCCACTATCTACTCGTCCGTTCTCCCTCTCGCTGTTGTCGTAGTCGACAGTGTTTGGTGACAAGCGCCGACTGACATACCACTCGGACCGTCTGACGCTTCCAACCAACCAGTTGATCTATCGCGTCGTCCCTCTTTCCCTCCATTCCAACCCAGCATAGCTGCTACTACTGCCAGTCATCGCGACCTTCCAGCTGCGAGCACGACCATCGCTCACTCACTCTCCACTCACGCACTGATGCCCGTGACGTCAAACGGGTTTGCAGCATCCGCATCCGTCGCGATCGCTGCCTGTGCCTCTTCGAGCAGCTGCTGCTGCCGCTCGAGCTCGTCGTAGTCAATGTTGGCGAGCACGTAGATGACTGCGAGCGACACGACCGCCATCTTGAGCAGCTGCTTGATGTCTTTGATCCCAACGCTCCGGAGCGACGCCATGACGATCTGCGGCGCAAACACGAGCAGACAGAGCGCGTCCCAGACAAACGCGCCGAGCACATCGAGCGCGAGCACGCCAGTCAAGAGACGTGCAAAGCGCGGGTCCGGCATCGGGACGATCTGGAGCACCTTGTTGAACAGCGGCATGGCTTCCGTACAGAGTAGGAACGTCCCGACGAGACTCAGCCCGAGCGAGTAGAGCAACCCAGGGTTTTCGGTCATGCTCTTCATGAACGGCCGGCCCTTGTAGTTCACGGCGCAGACGCTCACGGTCTGGACGCCATTGACGAGGAAGATCACGGTGCTCATGACGTTTGGCTTGAAGTCACTGCCGGCGGTCACCGCTACCGTATGCGACATGTTGATGTCGCTACCTACCGCCACGTACTGGTACTCCTTGGCGAGGTTCGTGAGGTAGATCATGACGCCAAGGTGGAGCGCAAACTGCCCGACGAGGCTCATAAAGAGCGCGGGGTGGAAGATCGACGTGAGCGGCCGCACACTCGACAGCTGCGGCAATGGCGTCGCACGACTGAGCGTGATGCTCGCGACGGTCGAGATGACGCCGAGCGCCATGAGCTGCGAATTCGCATACTTGACCTTGTCGAGGTACAGCACCGAGAGCGAGTACGAACTGATGAGGCAGTTGACTGCGAGGATCTGGTACATCTGCATCGTCGTCACGAGCGCGCAGCGACCCTGGCGGATGATGTCGACGCAGCCCTTGATCGACGGCGCGCGCGACGTGAACGGCGACGCGATCGACGCATCGCCCAACTTGACCATCGGCACGTCGCCGTCCTCAAAGTCGTCCATGTACTGGTGCATCGCCGCGTGGTTCGCAAAGTTCGCAAAGCCTTTCGCGCCCGTGCGCTCGGCCTGCAGCCGCTTTCCCTCGGCAGCCTCGCGCTTCGCAAACGCCGCGATCGCCTTGATGCGCGCAAACGACTCGCCCCGCGCCTCACGCGCACGCACGTCCTCTTCGATCGCTTCTTGTTTCGCCTTGACAAGCGCTGCCCGCTCTTCCTTGGTTGGCTGCTTCTTGATCAGCGGGTTCGTCTTGGGCTTCCGGGTGGCTAAAGCGGATGCAGCAGCATCGGCTGCGGCCTTTTGCTCGGTCGCAAGCAGCAGGTCAACGAGCGCGCGCTTGTCTTTGCACGCGCTCACGTCCACGTGCTGCTGCACGAGCCGCTTCTTGAGCGCCGACGCGTGGAGCTTGAGCAGCTCGTCGCGCGAACTGATCGGCACCGCGTTGGCTTTCTGAAACTTGGAGACGGCGCCCGTAACGCTCTTGTCGGCGTTCGCCGCGCCAAAGCCGCCAAGCAGCGCGACGCCAATGTGCGCTTGCTTGAGCGCACCGACGTCGTTGCCGCCGTCGCCGCACATGAGCGTGTGGTGCCCGTGCTGTTTCAGACACGTGAGCACGCGCTCCTTGAGCTCCGGCGTCATGCGCGCAAACACGCGAATGTGCTGCAGCTGCGTCCAGATGCCGGCGTCAGCCGCAGCGAGCGACGCGCCGTAGACGCACAGGTCGTACTTGCGCTCGAGCGCTGCAATGTCGGCGCTCGCAAACGGCGCGACAACCGAGTCGTCGGCTGCGTGCTTCCACGTGAGCGTTGCCGTTGCGCTGCTGTCACCGCCAACACTGTCGACGACCGTGAGCACGAGCGCAGGCTTCGTCACAATCCCGACCTCCTTCGACACGTGCACGGCCGTGAGCGTCGCGTCGCCCGTGATCATCGACACGCGGTGCGAGCTGTCCTTGAGCATCTGGAGGATCTCGCCGCTGTCCTTGCGCACGAGACACTGGAACGCCGCAAAGCCCGCAAACGTAAGTTCCTGCTCGGCCCAGCTGCGCGGCTGGTGCGTCACGTCGTGCTCCGTCGGCTTGCCTGGGATGTCGCGGTACGCGAGCGCGAGCACGCGCATACCTTTGCGCGCGAGGCTCTGGTACGTCGGCCAGTACCACGCCGGCAATGCGCCAGCACGCAGCAACTCGGCGACGGCTTCGGGGCTGCCCTTGACGAGCGACCGGTACCGCACACCACCGTTGCCGAGCTGCACCTTTGCGACGACGCTCATGCGCTGGAGCTTGGACGCAAAGTGGTTACGGTGCAAAATCTGCACCGACACGTCCTTCGCTGCAATGCCTGCACCCCAGCGCCGCTCGCTCGCACGCTCCGACTCGGACTTGGGCTGGCACCGCCGCGTCGCAGCGTCGTACACAAAGTCGATCGCACGCAGCGACGCCTCTTCAACCGGGTCGCCGACCATCTTGTCGTCGATCTGCACGAGCGAGTGGCAACCTGCGAGCACGATGCTTGCGTCGAGGTTCGACGCGATCATCGGCACGTGTGCGAGCACGTCTTTGCTCGCGCTGCTGCTCGATGGCGCAAGCGCGTCTTCGCACACAACGCCGACTGCTGTGAGCTGGTCCGTCGTGAGTGTCCCGGTCTTGTCGAACAGACAAATGTCGACTTTGCCGGCGAGCGAGATGCGGAACGGCTCGGTGCAAAATATCGAGAGCTTAACGAGGTTCAGCAGCGCCGAGTTGACCGCCATCGCCGTCTGCATCGGCAGCTCAGCTGGGATCACGCTCGTGATGATGAGCACGCATCGCAGCAGCAGCTCAAACGTGATCTTGCCCTTCTGCGCAATGCCGTGGCGCAGCACGTAGCCTGACGACAGGAGCGCAAAGATGAGCAGCAGGAACGCGAGGCCGTACGCGTCCCACGAACTGCCCGTAACCTTGCCGCTCGAGTACTCGATCATGCGCACGAGCTTGCCCTGCGACGAGCTAAATCCAGTGCGCAGTGCGTACACAGTCACGCCGTTGTCGGGCGGTGTCGGAATCGTTTTCGACAGTGTCGACGCACTGTCATCGTTGTCGTACATGACGTTCGACGTGTCACTCTGCATGATCGTCGTGCCGCCAAAGAGTACGTGAACCTTATGTGTCGCTTTCATGTCGAGCACTTCCGCGAGGTCCTGCGCGCTCATCTTGGCGCCAATCGCCTCTTTCATCTGCGGCACGCTCTCGCCCGTGAGCGTCGCTTCGTTCATGACCGCCGAGCCGTCGAGCAGGAGGCAGTCGCACGGCACCGAGTTGTCGGCGTCATTGCCGGTCTCGCGCTTGATCGAGAGGATGTCGCCAGGCACGAGCAGGTCCGATGCGAGCTGCACCCACGCGCGCTCGCGGTAGACGTACAGCGTGCGCGCACTGTTGCCCATGCCGCGGAGCGTCTGGAGGTTCTTGAGTCGACTGAGCACGGTCACGCCTTCAAACATGAGGATCATCGCGAGCGTAAAGAGCGAGTACTGCCAGTACTCGTCGAGCATGTACAGACAGACGCTAAAGACCTGGAACACCGTGAGTGGCTCGAGCAGCTGCTGCTTAAACATCGCGACAAAGTTTGGCTGCGGGATGCTGAACTCGTTCTTGCCGTGCAGTGCGAGCTGCGTCGCGACTGCCGCCGCCGAGTCCAAGCCCGTGCTCGCAATGTACGTGCTCACTGCGTTTGACGTCGGTGCGCGCAGCTTGCGGAACGTCACGGTTGGGCCATCGACTTCCGCAATGTACTTGCGCTTCTGGAACACAAAGAACGGCGCCGTGGACGACGACGTGCGCTCGAGCGGCAGGATGCTGCTCTTGCCTTTGAACGATCGCGGCACAACGAGCACGTGCGTCGCACTTGCGAGCGTGTCGACCGGCGAGTATTTGATCAGTGCGAGCACGCGCACGGACCAGACCTGGAACAGCACGAGCAGGCCGTGCGTCACGACCGTCGCGAGCAGATACAGCAGCGGCACGATCGCGGGCAAGAACGGGTTCGGCAGCGGCGGCCCTTCCTCCTGCTGTTCAAGCAGCGCCGTGTAGTTCACGCCTGCAGCTGCGTCGCGCACCGAGCCCTGCGCGAGCGTCGATGCTGCGAGCCCTGCAAGCAGCGCGTCATCGTCAGTCGAGTCACCACTCTGTGGCAGCAGTGCGCCAGACTCCTCGAGTTCGCGGATCGCTTGAGCGTACGGCTCACCAACCGTGAGCGCGCAGTGGTAGAGCGAGTACGCATACAGGAACAGGAACGGTATATGCTCGAGCCCGTAGCCGAGACCGAGTGGGTTTGCGCGCCGCGTGTGCAGCGAGAGCTTGCGGATGGACTTGCCGGTCCATTGCGGACCGTCCGCTTTCGCCATCGTACTGGTTGCACTGATGCGCAGCAGTCAAGCAGTCTAGCAACCGATGAGAGGAGCGGAGAGGAAAGGGGAGTGAAGGTGGTGGCGACCAGAAGAGAGCGACGTCGATGCCGAGTCTGCGCAGCGATTCGTGTGAAAGAGCTCGGTGCTGCTGCTTATCCGTCGAGAAAGGGGGAGCAGGCGGTTGGCTGCCCTTTGTGTCTCGACCGCGTGGCAGAATGCGAGCGAGTGAGTGAGAGTGTGACGCAAGCACTGCGTGAGACACAATATTTGGATTGCAGAGTGACATCATCACATGTCGCAAACGGTAAGTTGAAGGCGCTCTATTGTGAATACGCTGTGATACTTGCTTTTGTCACTAGCGCGAGTCGCGTGGCATCAGCGCAACAGACGATCTGCTCCTCCTTGACACCAGCAACGTTGACAACATGGCTGCCGCAACGAAGACTGCAAACGCGTGCGACGCACTACTTGTCGATGCGCGCAAGGTATGTCGACACTTTCGTCTGGCTGGCTGTGGTGCGCATGCACTCGGTCCGCTCCATCACGTTGACGCTCTTATGATTTGAGCTATTCCACTCACTGTGCTATCGTGTCATTCGTCGTCGTACTGGTCTCATCTCGCTGCACATGTGCGTGTGTATGTATGGCTGCGACACAGGTTACGATCAAGCTCACGCACATCAACGAGCACTTCATCTGCGCGCTCTGCGCCGGCTACCTCTGCGACGCACAGGCGATCAAAGAGTGTCTACACACGTGTACGTACGCGCTCAGTCAGTTTGACATGCAATGCCATAAACGCATACGCACACACACACACGCTCACGCAATCGACTCGCAGTCTGTAAGGGCTGCATCCTGCCGCACTTTATGAAGAGCAAGGCGAACAACTCGTGTCCGACGTGCAACGTCGACCTTGGCGTGCGGCCATGGGAGCAGCTCATGTAGGTGTCTGTGTCTGTTGGCTGGCTGTTGGCTGGCTGGGTGTGTGACGTGTGCGCTGGACAATAGTCCTCTATCTCTCTCTATCTATCTTACACACACACATGGTCCTGTTGACGCTGCAGCCCAGACCCGGCGATCCAGGAGCTGACGCGCAAGCTGCTGCCCGACTGCACCGAAGACGACAAGATCAAAGGTGCGATCGCTCGTGATGCAGGTCGTTCGAACGCTAAAGCGCTCACTCACATACACACGCAGCTGCTGCGTTCTACGCGAGACTGGGCATCAAGCCGAAGCGCGTCGAGGCGCCACGTGTCGCGCCGCGCGTCCAAGTTAAGAGCAAACTCGCGTGTGGTCCGTCGCCGAACCACATGATTCGCTTTGAGATGTACTCGCAGCACAGGTGCGCGACTGGCTCGCATGCGGCTGGAGCTGTGTGTATTAGGGTACTCTACACACTTGCACGACTGACTGACCCAAGCGTGAGCGTGTGGCTGCTACCGACGACAGTGACGAGATCCCACTGTGTCTCTGGCTCAAGCAGCTCAAGCGGCCGGCGATGCACACACAAGCGCTGCTCAAGGTGCGTGCAGTCTCTGGCTCAACGCCTCTGTGAATTGCGAGTGAGAGCGGTATGAGATAATCGGGGTTTCAGACTCAGACTCAGACTGATATGTTTGGACTCACTGCTGTGGACACACACGCATGCAGATCATGCACATTCGCAAGTACTTGGCCAAGAAGCTCTCGGGCGTGCGGCCCGACGAGGTCGAAGTGCTCTGTCGAGGCGCGGCAGTCGGCCCCGAGTACTCGCTCGAGTTTATTCGCCGCACGATCTGGATGGACGACCGCGCGAAGATGGTGCTGCAGTACCGCCGCAAGCTCACATGAGGTGGTCGGTATCAACGATGCGTCGTGGCCACGCGCTCAGTGTGTTGTTGTGTATGGAAGGGTGCCGATGCGCGCATGTCAATCCACGTAGCTGTGAGTGCATTCGCTTTCGTCTCGACTCTCTTTGCTTGCGTTGTAGCAGGTGATCGAGTAGTACGGCGCGAGCGAGCGTCATGGCTGGCGCATTCTCACCCACGTCAAAGAGTGCGACCTGTTGGCGTTGGCTGCCGAATCTACAGGCCCAAAGCCCCGAGGTCAGTTGTTCACGCTGTCCAAGACCAAAAGACGGCAAGCGCATAGCGAGCATCAGCACGACAACGATACGTACAAAGAGCAGCAGCAGCAGTCGGCGGTTCGTCTCGATCTGGGACGACGAAGAGCTCCTCACGTGGCGCGTCGATGCCGCGCAAGTGCGCACGGTCAAGCGCCTTGGCGGCGGCTTCTACGG
>JAADWX010001074.1:0-10803 GCA_023336405.1 Globisporangium echinulatum | reverse complement strand
GTTGGAATCGGCTGCATTCGGATTGGATCGATTGACCTCGCTGCTGCCGCCAAGACAAGCGAGCTCGGTACATTGCGCAATCCAGAACGAGCACACTCGATCGATGGGGCAATCGTTAGTTCGATCAAGCATGCGGGCAGCTGAGGTTGGGAGCAAAAGTGGTGAGAGCGTGGCGTTCGTTGTGCTGGACTGTGAAAAAGCGAAGCCATTTGTTGAACTTGCAGCACGCGTACTTTATCGCAGAAATACGGAACATGATGCAATGTGACCATTTACACTTGCTTTTGTATGATCAAATGATACACAATATCGAATCACTGTGTCCGTAAAATGCCATTCGTTTATACTTGAAGAAAGAGTGTGATGTTCTTTTCAATACAAAAAGTCGTTGTTCGACAATTGTTGGAGGACAGAGTCAGCTAATAGTTGAACTTGCTGAACTTGCGACTCTCACAGTACTTGTCTGACGCATGCGTTTGACTTGGTGAATGTATATTTTCATGGGTGAGGCGCATCTGCTCGCGATTTGGATCGAGCGAGTTTCCTTCGAGAAAACGAGCGACAATCGTCGTGCGAGATGACGAAAGGCGAAAAGCAAGGGGTGCAAACAATCACTTGAAAAATGTATGGTCGAACAGCAACTCTTGCACCTCACAAACACTGGCTTCTCAATAATGCTGCTTCGCGGCTACACGAACGCATGATAGCAACTCGTGTCGAACCCTAGTCGCAACCAAATAGAATGATCCGATACTAGCACAAGCAAACTTTCGCACACAGCCCTATCCACAATCGATTTGTGTTTTTGTCTGCCGCGTGGCTTCCTTCTGGCAGCGAGCAGCTCGCAAGCATGCGCTGCTGCTTTTAGCTGCTCAGCTCTAAAAGCTCACGGTCGAGCGCAAGTGCTCGCCAAAGACTCAAGACAGCGACGCGAGAAGAGTGCCCGCGCGTGCGCGATCTCGTCTCGTTCGCGCTCGCTCGTTCTCGGCACCAGCAGCAGCACAGGCGCGTCTGTCATCACCACCACCAAGCGACACTCGCACTACTGTACACACACTCGCACCTGTCGCTGTCCACCCACGCCGAAACAACTGTCACCTGCCAGCAGCTCCGACAAGAACACTCACACACATTTACACTCGCGCTCGACAGGAAGGCGCGCGCTCGGTTTAGCTACCAGCTGGGCAGGGTTCGCGGTTGCGGCTTCCCCTCTTCCCCGTTGGGTCACACCTCAAGTGGCTGCTCGCTCGACAAGACACCAACCGGCCCAGACGGGCAGAACCACGAGCAGCTGCAGCAGACAGGAAGAAGGCGACACCACATACACACACATACGCACAGCTACGATGGCGACATCCAAGCCGCTGAGCGCAACGCGCAGCACGAGTGCTGGCGCGTCGCTCTCGTCGCGCGTCGGCGTGCACAAAGACTATCGCATCTACCGGTCGACGCCGCTGAGCGACCCGCTGCGCGGGCTGCCGCCGATGGCGCGGCCGGTCGATGCGTCGTACTACCCGCGCAAGCCACGCGCATCGTCACCAGCGATCGCAACGCCGCCACCGAGCAGCTCAGGCTCAAGCTCCAGTGGCAGCGGTCTGTACTACCGCCAACGCAGCGAGAGCTTTGAAGCGATGCTGCTCGGTCCGAGTTCGCGCGTGAGCTTTAGCAGCGGCAGCGGCGAGCGCCGAAGCATGAGCACGAGCGCGCTCGTCCCGCCCGAGCCCGAGACACCGTTCGACGCGCATCTCCAGGCTGTATACGCCGGCACGACCGACGCGACGGACGGCCTCGCGTTCTTTGAGTCGCATGGCTACTACGACGTCGACGACGCAAACACAGTCGAGATGTTCCGCCAGAACTTTGGCTTGACCGACGTGTTCTGGGACAAGACGCGCGCGTTTGGGCTCTCTACCTCTGCTGACCCAAGCGTGCTGTTGGTAGTCGATGACGACGACGACGCGCCATTTGCGTTCCCAAGTGTCGGTGCGACGCTCCATCGGCGCCACCGCACCGTGAGCGGTCGGTTCGAACTCGTCGACGACGACGGCAACCCATCCGGCGATGCGTACGACGACGAGCTCGAGCTCGAGAAGCAGCGTGCGCGCGACGCACGACTACGGGCGAAAGCGCTCGAGCTCGACGACGACGACTTGCGCGAACTCGCGCACGAACAGGCCGTGCTCGTAGACGCGATCTCAGCGATCCGACTCGAGACGCTGCAGTTCCAGCAGTACTTTAGCCAAGCGTTTCGCGACGAAGACGCTGCGCGGTTCCAGTACGCGCCACCGACGCCGCCAGCGCTCCAGCACGCGCAGCCGACTTCAGTACCGACAGCGTCGCCAACAGCAGCAATAGTCGCGGTGCCGCCGACGCTCCAGAGCGTGCAGCTCCCGCCGTACTGCGGCAACGTCTTTGTGCTCAAGGACACGATCCCGTACTTGCTCCGGAGCTGGCACAAGCGCTGGTGCTTCCTCGACTTTAGTGCTGGGCTAGTCTTGCTGTACAAGCGGAGCTACTGGAAGAGCCCGCGCGGCGTCCTGGACCTGCGCGACGTCGTGCGCATCGAGCGCATGACGCCGTGCGACTTTCGCATCGAGTTCCACAGCGCGTTGCAACCGACGCTCATGCTCCGGACAAAGTTGGGCGAAGAGACCGAGTTGTGGGTCAATCTGCTCCGGTTCGCCAAGCACCACGTCAATGGGTCAATTGGGTCAAATGGGAGTAGCGCAAACCAGCAGCGCGTCGCGGACGCTGCGGCGATCGACATGCGGAGCAACCGCCTGTTTGACCGCAAGCAGCGCAAGGCACAGCAGACGCAGTCGACGAATGGCTACAGCCATTTGCTGCGTCGTGGCGGCATCAGCAAGAGCGGGACGCACCAGGTCGAGATGCTTGCGACGCTGCTGAGTAGCGCGTCGATGCCCGTGCCGTCGAGCAGTCGCGCGAGCACGACGAGCTCAGCGAGCAGCACGTTGAGCTGTGCGAGCACGCCAGTTGCTAGTGGCAACAGGAGTCGAAGCGCGCGGCGAACGAGCGTGACGACTGCGTAGTGACCGACCGATTGGCCAGCAGCATTTGTATGAGCTGGTCGTCTGGCGACCCATTTTTTCCAACGTCCCACCCGAATGTCCCGACAACAATATCCCACCCCAGCAACACAAAGCAACCACAAACACACACAGAGCCAGCAGCACGTAAAGGCGCTGTCGTCGACGGCCGTGCGTCGCGCGATGTACCTGCCAGTTTTGAAGACGCGCACGACCTGCAGACGACAGCGCTGGAGCACCCACAGACACACAGAAACACACACACACATGACACAGATGCGCACTTACGACCCACAAGCGCTGGGGCGGGAGCTTCTTGCTTCCCATCACACACCACACATCACACACACAACAGACAACAACAGACAACACATAGCGATTCGCAATCGAAGAGCGCACGAGCCGTTTAACCCAAACGAGGTCGTTGTGCCCAGTAGCGAGTCCGTAGCACTGCGACGAACAACACGAGTGTCGATTGATCGCCCCTCCTGTACATTGCCATCGCTCGCTCTCTCTGTCAGTCTGAACCTGCTTGCTCATGTGTTGTGTATATGGCTCGGATATCATAGTCGAAGCGTCGCGACGAGCAAGCGCAATGGCGGACGACTACTTGGGTGCGAAGCTGCTGGTGCGTTTGCTCCTGTCGTGCTCGCAGCGACTGACGCCGCTTGACTGCTGCTGCGTGTGTGCTTTGTGTGATGGTCACATAGTCAAGTCGGGTGCTCGTGAGCTGCTCACACACGCAGTCGCAGAGCTGCTCGCTGTGCGACCGCGCGAACCCACGAGCTTCCTCGCTGCTCAGTTGCGTGTCTGTACATGTAGCTGCTCGCTGATGCTGTGTGCTAGTACTGCTGGCTGTTGATGCCGTTGGAGGACCACTCGCAGTCTTTTGACGTCGGTCGTGTGTGCATGCGTACGCAGCTTCCAGACGAGCACGAATCGCGTCGCTGCGACGGCTCATGTGCTGCGCGCGAGCTACAGCAGCAACCGTGCGAGCTTCCCAGACGCAGCAATGACGGCATTCCAGATGCTCAGTGCAGCGCAGGTCAAGGCTCTGCCGCATACGACACCAGTAGCTGCGGCTCCACCTTCCTTGCAGCGCGGTGCTGCCAAGCCCACGAGCGCAAGCGAGTCATCGAGCAAGAGCAGACCATCGATAGCAGTAGCAGTCGCAGCAGTCGCTCCGACTGTAGTAGGATCGACGACACCGACGATGATGACAGCTTCAGCAGCACTCTCGCGGTGTGACTTTGTCAAACTGCTCACGTGCCTCTGCGACGACTTGCCCGCGCGTCTGCGAGACCAAGCACTCGATACGCTTGCGCAGGCACAACAGCCGCCATCCCAGCACCACCACCAACAGCAGACCCACGCAGCAGACAGCGTGTCGTTCTGCGAGTTCCAGCGCAGTGTCGAAGTCTGTCTGCTCCTCGAAGGTGCGTCGATCGACTGCTGTTGGCGCCAGCATCTACATCAGGTCAATGAACCCATCTGATCTGACGCTATGACGTGCAACTGCAGAGCTGCTCGACGCTGCCGACGACCTCTTCCATGCAATCGACAAGGGCGACGCGGGCGAAGTGCGTGCGAGCAACCTCGTACTCGCACTCGAGACTGCTGCGCACACGCGCCAGCAACAGCAGCAGCTGCCGCTGGCATCATCAACGCAAAGCGATTCTGCGCTGCTCACTGCACTACGGACGTTTGTACTATCGCCAGGAATCGACGCGACGACTGACGACCGTCCGTTGCGGCTTCCAGACGTGCTCGACGCAGTGTTCCACCTCGTCGTTGGGTCGTGAATCGTCTGTTGCACATGCCCCACAGACAGACACACAGATATACAGACAGAACGAGACAAGCGAGCTGCGACAGCGCATAGGTCGTTTGACATTCGGTCATTGGGTCTTTGGGTTATTGACGGGAAGCGTCGACTGTCTAGTTGTTGAGCATGCGCAGGACGTTCTTGCGGATCTTGCCCGTGACAAAGACCGGCTTGCCGAGGCGACGAATGCGCTCGCGCGTCTTCTTCGTCGCAATGTGGCGCTTGTTCGCTTGCGAGCGCTTCACGAGGCCGTTGCAGTTGACCTTGAAGCGCTTCTTTACGGCCGACTTGGTCTTGAGCTTGTAGCTCTTGCAGCGCACTTGGAACTGCGGGAAGAACACCTCGCTCGCGAGGAACGGGTTCACGAACGCGCGCGATGGCACGGCCTGCACGAGGCCCGGGAACGTGCGCGCTGCAGGCGCAGCAGCAGCAGCAGCAGCAATGCGCGGCTGCGCGACAGCGAGCGCCTTGAACTGGCGCGTCAGCGATCTGCGCACAGGTATGCAGACACGTCAGCTATTATATGCGAGTGTTTGCATTGTAGAGCGCGCGCAGTAGCGATGCGCTATACATGCACACGCATGTTCACATGCCAGCACACAGAGCAGCGACGACACCAGCACGAGCACGCCATACGCACCTCAGCAGCGCCATCGTCAATCTCGCTCGGTTCTGAGCAACCACTCGATTGCAACGCAGCGTAATTCAAGTGATGCACATGAAATTCGCGTGGTCGACATCACACGTGTCGATAATGGTATTTTTGACACCACCTCGTTTCACTCCGCAATTGCACTGACAAGCACACTTCGAACTCAATCGCGATGGCCGCTGTTGCTACAACTGCTGTCGTCTCGACGACGCTGCTGCGCGCACTAAGCAAGCACGCTGCACGCAACCACGACGAACTTGACGACGATGTCGACGACGACGCAGACCGCTCGATTGGCGTGCTGCTCGGCGCGCTGCTGCCTCCGACTGCAGCAGCAGAGTCCTCGACCTCGAGCGCTGCGCCGAGCATCGCGATCTGGGGACTGCTCCGGCGTGAAGCCGACATGTACGTGTGAGCGCGAGTGTGCTCGCGGACTGTCTCACTACCAAAATACAGCACGCACTAACGCATTGTGGTCCATTGTCCACGTGGTCCAACCAGCGATGTCGTGACGTCAGGTCTGCCTGCAGGCATCACTGCACTGGGCCACTTTGCTGTTGTGCAGCGCGCTGCAGGCGACGAAGCAATCGGTACGTCCTCCCACTTCTATCTGCTGTCCTCTGACGCGTGACTGCCGACGTTAACGCTGCGCGCTGCCGTGTTGTTGACTGTGCGCGACTCCTACTACAGCAGCATGTGCACAGCGCGTAGCTGCGCAGCGCAAGAGCATCCTCGACGCGCTCGTGCTCGTGTTTGTGCGCGCAACTGGGACTGCGCAGCTGTTTCACGTACCAACAGTCGCTGGCGCAGCGCACAAAATCGCGCTCACGACCGTCGCGTATCTCCACGCACGCGAGTTCCTCGCATCGACGCGCTGTGTGCTACTGCGCTGCGCGCTCGACATGTCGGCGGCCAACGTAAAGCGCTGGCAGCGCGCGCTAAAGTACGACGGCTCGGACGCGGACGGCAGCGACGCACTCTTCTTTCGTGTCGGTAGCAGTGCTGCAGTTGTGCGCGCTGACGGTGTCGACGTCACTGGCAGCAGCAAAACGACCAACGCATTGATACTTGCAGCGCTGCTCGGGACGCCATCAGATGCGACTGCGACCCGGAAGCCGCAGGCGAGTACTAGCAAAGCCGCCAAGAAGAGCTCCAAGACAAAGAAGAGCTCGGCTGCGCAGGCAGCGCTCGACGCGTGGGACAACGAGCCGAGCAGTGCTGATGCAGACAGCAGTAACAATAGCAGCGCAGCAGCAGCAAATGCGCTCCGGACGCTTGAATACGGCGACATTGCGAACGTCGAAGTGCTCGCGAGTCTGAGCGTCGCGACCGCCACGTCACTTGCAGCTGCACCAGTGCTCACGATCCCAGACGCAAGCGCGTCGGCTGCAGACGCTGCTGCACCTTCGCTAATACACCTGCACGCTGATGTGCTCGCGCTCGTGTCGCTTGAGACACCAGTGCGCGACGTGCTCGAGCTGCTGCGCGAGCAGCTACGTGTTCAGGTGCGCTGGTCCCTCTATCACTGTGTATGCGGTAGAGTATATACACGTCGAAGTCACGATACGACCAGTGCGTACTCACATCGCTGCGACGCCTGCGACTGTATTGATCGATCGCCAGTTGACACAGCTCGGGCGCGCACTACAGGACAGCACCGCCACGCGTGTCGAGGCGCATCACTTTGCACTCACTGGCGCCGCGTTCCCACTCACGCTCGTAACGACATCTGACAATACAGCAGCAGCAGCTGACGCCATCCGCACGCGTGATGCGACTCTCTGCGAGGCGCTGCTGCAGCCGCTGAACGACGCGCCACGGTTCGACCCTGCACGGTGCTCACTCGTGCGCTCAGCAGCGCTGCTGCAAGCAACCGACGTGCTCGTGAACGTACACGAAGGCGTCCCAGCGTCTGGCGTCGTAGGCGGCGAGCAGTCGGTCGTCGATGGCTTCTACGGCTACTACCACTACATGCAGCAGGGCGTGAACGACAAGGGCTGGGGCTGCGCATACCGATCGCTCCAGACACTTGCGTCGTGGCTCGAACTGAACCACTTTGTGACTGCAACCGACTCCGACTCCGACTCCGACTCAGTTGTACCGACGCACGATGCGATCCAGCGCACGCTCGTGCATATTGGCGACAAGCCACCGTCGTTTGTCGGCTCGCGCGAGTGGATCGGCAGCTTGGAGGTCGGCTACGTGCTCGACGAGCTCTTTGGCATCTCGTTCCGGAGTCTCAGTGCTCCGAGCGGTCCGCAGCTCGTCGACCTCGCAAACGAGCTCGCGCACCACTTTGCGACGCAGGGCACGCCCGTGATGATCGGCGGCGGCCAGCTCGCGTTCACGCTGCTCGGAGTCGACTACTGCAAAGCAACGGGTGAGTGCGCGTTCCTCATTCTTGATCCGCACTACACGGGCCGCGACGACCTCGACGTGATCCAGACCAAGGTGCTTGCGCTCGAGGGCTACAAAGCGATTGCGTGTGGCTGGCGCCGCGCGTCGACGTTTGCAAAGAATAGCTTCTACAACCTCTGTCTGCCGCAGCGACCGCAGGTGTAGGACTCCCACAGATCAGTGTTCGAGGAGTGCGTGATGAGTGATACGGCAGCGGTTATGTAGAGCCATGCATGCTAGGAGCGGTCTGATTCTCGCCATCCGACAGCACACCCGCAAGTCGAAATGTGCATCAGCGTCGACACTACCGCAGCAGTGAGTACTGTTATCATCGAACCCGATACGAGTACCCAACTAATGATTTTTTGTCTTAAATTGTACACGTTGTTAAATGATGTTCATAATTGAAAATATGCTGCTGAAAATAATAGATTGTCAATACAATTATTTGTTGGACGACTTTATTATGTGTTTCGGGGTTACTTGTCCCATCTGCACTCTGACGCGACACACAGCTCGCAAAGGAAAGGAAACAAGCAAGCGAGTCAATGGTGTCACCACACAGCGACGACAGCGAGCGCCTGCTCGCCGCTGCTGTCGAGGCATCCGCAACGAGTGCCAACGCCGCTGTCACCACGACCACTACCAGCGGCACTTCCACCACCACCACCACGAGGCGCAACAGTGGCGCCATCAGCAGCAGTGGCACATGGACACTGCGGCGGTCACTCTTTGTCGTGCTCGGCGCACTCGTGATGCTTGTCGTGTGGTCGATCGGTGCCGAGTACTCGGTGCTCACGACCGCCAAGAGCTCGTTCCTATCGCTCATTCGAACAGCGTCGGACGTCGACGACGACAGCAGCAACAACGGACTCAAGTTCTACCCGCCCGAGGTCTTCGCGACCGACTGGTCCACGAAGATCCCGCCAGCTGAGCTCCTGCACGTCACAGCGCTCCACGCAGCGTGCGTTAAGCACAAGGACGCGATCATCCCGTGGGACTTTGGCATCGAGTCCGCGACTGAGCGCAGCAGCAGCAGCGATGCATCGCCACCACTACCCGAGAGCGTGCTCGTGAACGAACACGACGCAAACCTGCTCGAGACGCTGCGGCAGTGTCCGGACGTCGACGTGTTCCTCCCCGGCGGCATTCGCTCGTTTGGCTACTGCGAAGACGCCGCCGTGTACACCAAATGTACGTCGATCGATCTATCGCTGCTGGTAGCGGGCGTATATGTATATACACTGGGATGGCTCGAACTGACTTGCCTCCGTCTGCATCTCCACTACCGACAGTCCTGCAGTCGCGCATGCTGCCGCTCTGGGTCGCAAGCGTCACGTTCCGCGACGACGCGCGGAACCGGACGTTCACGTACCACGACCTGTGTCCGCACACGCCGATGCTGTTCTTCAACCACTACTGGGAGGACGTCCCATCGTCGCCATCGTGGCCAGCAACGAAGCCGATCTACCTCATGCCAAACATCGAGATGAACGAACTCGACGGCGCCAAGTACGCTGCCGCCGATGTGATCCTGTGCAAGACCGCGGTCTGCACGCGGTACCTCCACAAGTGGTTTGCGCAAGTGGGCAACCCCAAGCATACAAAAGTGCTGTATACGCGCCACACGACGTCCGACGTGGCGCTCGCCGTGCGCACACAGCTCGGCGATGCTGGGCCGACACTGAAACTCGCCCACAAGAACTTTACGGACGTTCGGTTCACGCACACGGCAGGCTCGAGCATCCAGAAAGGCACGTCGCGCATCCTCAACTGCTGGATCACGCGGCCGGACCTCCCGCGTGTTGACATTTACATTGACAAAGGGCTCTACGACGCGCAGTTCCGCGACGACTTTGGCCCGCGCATCGCAGCAGCGCAGAACATCGGCGTGCACATTGGCAAGCTCGACGCTTTAGCGTTTGGCAAGCTGATTGCCGAGAGCGCGTTCTTCCTCTGTCCGAGCTACCAGGAGGGCTACGGCCACTACATCAACCAGGCGCGCGCATCGGGCGCGATGATCCTCACGACCGACGTTGCGCCGATGAACGAGCTCATTACGCGCGACTCGGGCGCGCTCCTTGCGGCAAAGACGTTCAGCTACAAGGGTCAGTTCCTCGGCGGGACGTCCGAGTCGCCGAACGCGTTGCGTGGCGTCGCTGGGTACGTTGCAAAGTTTACCGGCGACGACGTGTGCGCGAGTGTCGATGCGATGCTGCGCGACCTCACACCGGCCGATTACGAAGCGCGTGCGGCCCGCGCATTCCAGCAGTTTCTGTTCGATACGATCTTCTTTGCACAAAAGATGCAGGAGCTCCGCGAGGTTGCGCGCACAAAGAGCCATCACCTGCACCTCCGACGCGACGACCAAGTGCCACGGCGAGACGCGACGACGACGACGACGACGACGACAGACGCGCTTACAGTTGAGAAAACAACGACGACAACGACTACAGAGGAGAATGATGGTGCTGACAGCGCCGCGTGACGTGTACAAGGGATGCGCAAAGTCGTGGGTGAGTGTGGTTGATCAATGAAGCGTCTAGTAGCAGCGTTTCGGCATGCACGTCCGAATCAGTCCATCTATGTGTGTATGCGATATGTGCGTTCCGTTTGGTACCTGCACGCTGTGTGCGAGCGTTGGTTTGCGAGATCGAAGTGTGCGCGCATATATACACTCCACCAGTTGTGCGCCGCTCACTACTTATCAAGCGTCGACGTTGAACATGCGACAGCAAGTTGCTGCCCGCATGCTTGATCGAACTAACGATTGCCCCATCGATCGAGTGTGCTCGTTCTGGATTGCGCAATGTACCGAGCTCGCTTGTCTTGGCGGCAGCAGCGAGGTCAATCGATCCAATCCGAATGCAGCCGATTCCAAC
>JAADWX010001073.1:0-10813 GCA_023336405.1 Globisporangium echinulatum | reverse complement strand
TATCGTTGGTAGGATGCAGGAATGAGAAAGACATATGTGTGAATGGGTAGCAAGTCGTCACCATCGATCTTTTGTATGTTCGACTCGATGGTGGTCGGTCTCAACAGCGTCTTGATCGGACCGTCGAACCTCTCAGGATTGTTATGGCCATGTGTATAGCTAGCTCCACGTCGTATGAATCTGGGCTTCTTGTATAAAGTATGAGTCTACGATTGTCCTAGATGGCGCTCAGAGACGAACTGCTTGACACGTTGCACCTCGCTCGCTGTCGCAAGTACGACGCGAATCACGTGCTGCGGATTCGCTGGGTCGTAGTCGCTACCAAACTGCGCAAGTGCACGCGTGACGCGGAACGCGAAGCTCCGGTCGCGCAGACTCACGTGTACGCGCACCATGTCGCGGTAGTACATGACCATATTGATCTCCTTGGCAGCGAATGGATGCTGGAACACGAACGCGCAGTGGTCGTGCAGGAAGAGCAGAGGGCACGGGAAACGGCACTCGAGCTTTCCGACCATCACGCTGATCGTTGTCACTTGAAGTAGTACTGCTGTCGTGGTAGATGCAGCTTCAGTGTTGCATCTGCTTGCAAGTGCACACCGCAACTCCGCTCTACGCTTTCGCAACAATCATTGCATGCAGCGACACTTTTTGCACTCGCTGGCTGTGCGCACCAATCGGTCGATATGTGTGTTCCGTGGCTGCTGCTCTCGTACATACGACAGCCAGTAAGACAGTAAATGCATGTAGTGCGCTGTCAGTAGACCGTTTTGATCGTTGAAAGCATGCTGCTGCTTTTGCACGTGCTCAGTTCTTCGTTCACACGTGGTCGAGCGCATTGTTGCTTTGCACTTCAACGTCCATGTTGACGGTTGTTGTGCTCATCGAAGAGTGTGTCTCCATGTGCGCTTGACGCGCAACAAGAGCTCCTGCTCGCAACGCCACGACGTAGAGCACGCATCAACTTCCGCTGCACCACCCGAATGTCAAGATCACATCACGTCACGTTCCTCATCACCTGCCAGCCTGCCTGCTTGCTGCCTCAAGTGTTGCTGACCATCCGAACGCACTTTGCAAGGAAACCACTTGGCTCAAGCATCATGTCCGTGTGCAGCTCTCAGCTCTCATCATTCAGCTCTCGTTGCTTTCATGCCACGATGGTCCAGTATCGATCTTCCAGTCAATATCGATTTTTCCAGTCATTGTGACCTCCGAATTGTATTGCGGTGGTTCAGCTAATCGCTTTCGAGCTGCAGCGGCAAAACCAGTTGGTATCTTGGAACAGCAGCAAGCGCCATCTGGTTCTCAAATGTGTGCCACTGACTCTGACTATTGATGTGCACAAAGTCATCGACAGCTCGGAAAAGGCGTGGCGGATAGCGTTAACGACAACAACGTCGACTGTGGCAAGTGCGATCGCGTAGTCGAGCCAACCACGCCAAACAAGATCGACGATGCGACCGGCTGGACGCTGAGCCTCTGCCCTCACTCCATCATCTGCCTCATTGCGCGCACTCGGTCTCTTTCCACCCTCACAAACACATACCGTCCGTCTCACGATGCACTCGCCACTGGTTTTCGCTGCTGCAACTGCTGCGCTCGCACTCATCGGCTCGATGCCGCAAGCTGATGCGTACGCCAAGTACATCAAGCTGCTCCCAAACGGCGGCAACATCCCAGACGCTCCGAATTGTGGTCACCCAGACCCTGCTGGCATGCAGGGCGTCAACGACTTTGGCAAAGCGTTCAAGAAAGCTGGGAATGCGTGGACGAAAGCGCTCTGTATGGCCGACACGGACGGCGACGGGTTCACGAACGGCCAGGAGATGGGCGACCCATGCTGCACGTGGACGCCGACAACGACGGCAGGGCTCATCACAGACGGCATCTCGCACCCGAGCGACAAGACCAAGACGCCAACGAACGCACTGCTCACAGCAGGCTGCTCGTCCGCTGGTACGACTGGTACGACGACCACGACTACAAAGGCGCCGACAGGTGGTGCGCCAGGCTCGACGACGTCCAACCACACGACAGGCGGCGTGAACGACGTGCTCGCGCCCGTGTCGGCGACTGCAGCACCGAAAGCGTCGGGTGGCGGCGCGATGCCAGCAGACGACGACGAAGACGATTCGTCCGAAAGCGCTGTGACAGCAAAAGCGTCGAGCGCGCCAGCTACGACAACCGTCTCGCGCGCAGCAGTTGCGCTATGTGTGTCGGTCGCGCTCGCTGCTGCTACTGCGCTATAGAGTGACTGCAGTGTGTGTGCGTAAATAAGCGAGAATGTGCGAGAGCGTCAAGTCTGTTCACGTGAAGACAAGCGAGATTGCAAAGTTGTGTATCGTCGAGCCAATAGAGCCGTTATGAAAAAGTAAGAGTATGTCTGTTCACTACTCATCAACCAGTCATGTACATCGCGTACGAATCGCTCAGGTGGAACATCAATAGTCGCATGACATGATGAGCGTTTCCTCTTAAGTACGCACGCAATGGCGGTAATAACCGCGTGTATACAATAACCAATAGAACAAAACTGCGAGCTCTATCCCCACACTCCATTGTATGACCCTGAGGGCTACGCGTCCTACTCATCACGTCCTCTCTATGCGATCTCATCACGGCTTCGGGATGATCCACACGACGATGAGGATCACAACGAGCACAGCAATGATGCCGTAGAGCTTGCACACTTTCTTCTTCTTCGCGTTCACTTCGCGCGCAACGGCCTCCTGGCGCTCAATGTCCTGCTGCGCGCGGTCCATGCGCTATATACAAAGTCGGGTAGGTAGTCAGTCGCTCGGATACAACTAGACAGTCGTGTATACCTAGTATACACAGTATACGTACAGTGCCAATGTCGTCGAGCATGACGTTTTGCTCAACGACTTCGCCGTTGATCGCATGTGCGTGGTTCTTGAGGCCCTTGACGCCGCCGTGGATCTGGTCGAGCAACGCGTCCTGGCGTGCGAGGTCCTGCTCGCGACGGCGTTCGAGCTCCTGCGTCGACATCGCCTGGTAGTTGCCGCCGCTCTCGAGGTCGTCGTGCAGGTTGTTGCTGCTGTTGTTGTTGTTGTTGTACATTGGGTGGTTCGATCGGGTCGCCATGCTTGTATGTGGTCGTTTGAGTGTATGTGAAGATCTACTGCTGATGTGTTGTAGTGCGGCTTTGAGATGCAGCACACTCACACACACACAGGCAGGAGGAGGTCGAGGCGATGCAAACGAGCGAGTCGTGCAGCGTGTCGTCCTCGTGCTGTTGTTGTTCTTGCTTGGACTGACTGCTTAAGTGCAAAATGACGAGGGAAAAGGCTGTTGATGAGGTTCGACTCTATATAATACAATTGTAAGCAATATATGACAAGGCATGACGTATGCTCTTTGACAGGAACATCGGATTTTAAGTGACAAGTGTTCTCGATGAGCGCAATCAGAATCGGGTGTTGGACATCAAATCCTGACGCTCTCGCCATTGCCATGACTACAAGGACAGCATGCTCAACCACAGTAGACACCCTGTTCTAGGTGCGGCGCATCCAAAGCTCGCACGGTCATCGTCGAACTCCCATGGAATGACAGATTTGCAGGTTGGGAATGCGAATCGCAGTACAAAACGTTTGACGCGATTAACGTATGAGCATACAACGAGTCCAACGCTCTTGCTGCTGTGTGGTACATTGTGAGTCTTGACGAACAAGCATACGACCGAACGATGTCGAAGATAACAGCGCCTGCAACTGTGTGCTACGAAGGCATCGTGCACATTCCAAGTCGCCCGAAGCTCTCGTACTATTACATGCTGCAGTGAGTTAAGAGTGAGCGGGTTTTTGTACTCCTCAATAAGCTAGTAGTGTTCCAGTCAACTCAGAGATCGTAATTTACAATGACTGAAATAGTATAATATCTCGTAAAGGTGCTGCAATTACAAGCAATTTGCAATAAAAAGCAAATGCGTTGCTTTCAGATTTTGCCACCAACAAATGTGGAATTTGCAACATCGAAACGATTGTCCTTGTCTATGTTACTTCTTCGACACTGCTATATTAGTAACTCCAAGTTTACGCTATTTGATAGGCTCGCTTTCGAGCAAATTCCAGCGATTCCAAAATTTTCGCACCCATACTTGATGCTATTCGACAGGCATCTCTGAACTCTCCTTGTCAATGTTGCTCGATTGCCTGCACGCGCAACAATCCGCATTTCTTCCAGCAACATGGCGCCATGCTGCAAGCCAACCCACTTGCGCCAGCGCCGCTCACTCCCAGATCCGCCGCGAATAACAACACGCTACTACCACATCCCCGACAATGAAGAGCTCCACGATCGCGACTGCAATGCTCGCTGCGCTCTGCCTCACGCTCGCGAGCGCGCAGGACGCGACACCGACGCCGACGCCCACGCAGCGCATTGGTCCAGCGCCCGGCACGCTCGGTGCGAGCAACGTCGCTGGCATCCCGCTATCGCCGACACCAACGTCTGCTGCTGACGCCACGAGCGGCTCGTCGACGCCTATGCCGCAAAAGCCTGGCGCTGTGACGACCATGCCGACGAACAGCACGATTGACAACAACAACAGCACGAGCAACGACAGCGCCACAAAGACCAACAGCACGAGCAACACAGCAGACAAGTCGTCAACGACCGACACGCTCACGCCAACACCGACGCCAACGGAGAGCGCGTCGCCCAGCGTGCTAGCAGTGACGAGCTCGGTCGCTGCGCTCGTTGCTGTCTCGATCGTCTACTTGCTGTAGACTGACTCGCAATCCCTCGCACCCTCAAGCGCATGCACCACACAAGCAAAACACACACACTCGAGCGCCCGGCACACGCACACATTTCCAGTCCACACACACACGCTTTTGCATACTCGTACGATGCGCATTCTGTTCACACTCATCTATCCAGCACTGTTGTCTTTGAATGCAGTGCATTTGCATACTTGATCCGTGCCTCTTTTGTTGCGATGTTGTTGGAGCTCTTACGTTCCCATTGCGTGTTGTTGTTGTTGTTGACTTTGCGTTATTGTTGTTATTTGTCATCGTGTTGTTGTCGTTGTTGTGACTTTTGCAATTATTGTTGCCGCTGCCTTTGCGTTGCTCTTGTGTGTGAAATGGCGTGCTCACACAACGCAAATGCAATTCTTGTCGTTGCTAGAGCAAACTGTAAAATGCGATACACTTGTATGTATAGGACGCACTGGAGAAGCGTGTGTTTGTGTGGACAGCCGCCGTGTCTGCTGTTTGTTGCTCTTGTGGTGGCGTCCACACTTGCGTCTTACGACATACTAGTAGCGTGCTGGCTCTGCTGTCGGTGTGGACTTGCGATTGCCATACGCCACGTGCGTGCTTGCCACGTGTGAGAGCAACTGAATCTCTCGCTCTCCTTTCTACTACAGCGCACGACAAGGACACAACATGCTGCAAGCCGCTCAGCTGCAAACTGGACGCGACAACAGCAGCAACCAGCTGAGACGCCAGACTGCGTGCGTATGATTTTTCCATTTTCAAGTGCCTCAGTTCGCAAAACAAATATCGACTATTGTGCGTATGTGCCGATATGTTCATCGCGACTTGCGCGCACACTCGATGAACAACCCACTCGCAAACCTGAGCAGCCTTTGCAGCATTCCAGCTGGCTCAACGAACAGCGAGTGTCGACACCTCTAGCCAATGGGATACGGAGCTCTTCGCCTCGCAGTCGTAGAACGTGAGAGGTGCGTGGGTGTGTCTGCTGCCAGCCC
This sequence comes from Globisporangium echinulatum, assembly GCA_023336405.1. Taxonomy (NCBI): domain Eukaryota; phylum Oomycota; class Peronosporomycetes; order Pythiales; family Pythiaceae; genus Globisporangium; species Globisporangium echinulatum. The sequence goes on along the minus strand of JAADWX010001073.1, from coordinate 5,073 downwards.
ACGAGTCTGTCGACCTGCCTCCTCGAGCTCATCAGTCTACAACTTGCAAGCTCCGACGCACCTCACAAAGCAAGCTCCATCCAACCTACCTACGTTCACACACATCATGAAGGTCTTCCAGACGCTCGCTCTACTCGCTCTTGTCGCGGTCGCAGCCGTTCACGCCGATGGCGAAGCGCGCAACGCGACAGACTTTCTCCCGGGTGTCGGTGCACCGACCGGCTCGGGCACCGGTGGCAGCAAGGGTGGCATGAGCAGCGTCGTCGGCACGGTCGCACCAGCAAACACGACCAAGACGACCAAGCCGTCGACGTCCAAGAACTCGACGATGAGCGACTCGACGATGAGCGACTCGACGATGGACGACTCGACGAGCATCTCGGGCGCCAAGTCGAACAGCTCGTCGCCCACGCCCGCGCCGACGAGTGCGGCCACCGCTGCCCACGTTAGCGCGATCGCGAGTGTCGTCACGATTGCTGTCACTGCTGCTGCTGCGCTGCACTAAGCAGTCGAGTCGGACTGTCCGAGCACTACCTGTTCCTACTACTACTGCATACCAAAGCCAATAAACACTCTTGTCCATTGTTCCGATCTGTGCTCATCTCAGTCTTCACTGCTTCACATCATCCACTCACAGCTCAACCACCACGCCATCACATCCTTACGCATCCCAACGCATCACTTGTTCAAACGAACGCATTGTAATCGATATCGTTCGAGTTTATTGCTACGTAGTAGTGCCACCAGATCAAGTCTGTTTTTGTATTGACCACGTAGTATGTCGTACAACAAGATCAAGTCTAAAATCAACATAGTAGTAGTGTATCAGTCTTGTACGTGCATCACACAGCCATAGTCTCTCACTCTCGCTCTCGCTCAGCTGGCATCTCCAGTGTCGTCGCAGTTGCAGTAGCAGTGGCGCGTCACTGCAAATCGCATTCGTTGTGACTGAGCTGGATGTTTCGCTGACACTGTTCGCGGTTGTTTCCAAGTGCACATTCACAATGATCAGCAGACATCACGACGTCTGATGTACACGAATGACTTCGATCTGCGTACCTACTAGTACACAGACAAGAAGCAACAGTTCATCGAGCAACACTGCAACTGCATGCTTGGTGTCCGTTTACGACCTCCATGTGCGAAGATGCGCAGACTAGAAGTGGCAGTTCGTAGAGCAGCACAAGGAGCTGGAGGAACGTGAATCGGTCAGTTGATAGTACTTCTCACATGACGCTGGAGCTCGTCACAATCGATTTGGCGCGCAAGCTCACACACGAGCCATACTCCTTCTGCTTGCACCACACGACTGGCACGACCCACGAAGCGAATCGACTCACGATGACCGACACGACGTTGTTCGACGGCATCGTGCGCTTTCCGTCCAGCTCCACCAGCACGTACCGCTACAATCTCACGACAAACAGCGACAGCATGAGCGTCTGGATCGAGGATCGCGCAACGAAGCACCAGTGGTAAGTGGCGTATGTTGTACGTTATTTATGCGATGTATTCGTGAACGACTCACATGTCTCGATGCCTGGCTGCGATACAGGACGTCTGGCAAACTGCAGTTGGCAGACTTTGTCGACGCGAAGAACGCGATCCCACAGGCGTCGATGAGCGACTACGCCTCGGTACGACATGTGTTCGTATGAAGCACATCACTGTCTACGGTGGGGGCATGGTGCGATATTTCGAGAGCGGCATGTTCGTAGTCGACCTCGCACTCCGACATGTTATGAGCACCAGCCGTTTCGACTGCAGTCGCCAGTGTTTCGACTGCGAGCTTCAACGCGAGGGCGTCTGCACTGAGACGTGCACGTCGCCTTTCACACGCTCTGGAACTCTACTCTTCAAGTTCGTGGTCGGGATGAACAAAGGACAAACACTGCGGGTCGTGAACAAGAGCTCAAACTACGTCGAAGCAAAGTCGACGATGACAATCACGCTGCTCAAGTGAGCAAGTAGCCCATTGGCTTGCGATGTCTCGACGGTATCGTCGTTGGTGTGTGATGTGTGCAAGTGAGTAGGACGTAGGAAGGATGGTGGACACGTTTGATTGGATGACATGGATGTGGCGCTGCACGTCGATCTGAATGGATGATGGCATTCACATCTTGTGTAGATGGTACTGTTATGCAGTGCACAACGTCACTGTCAGTTCATCGTACAGCACTACTGCAGCGGCAGCACCAATGCGAACTGCTCAAACGAGTCGTCAGCAATACAAACAAAAGCAGACGAACGAACGAACGCAATGACAACAGCGTTTCGTTCGATCGATTCCCATCGCTCCGACGCTTCGTTGTTTGCATAAATACTTGGTGGCTCTGGTGACCAGCGCGTCGTCGAGTCGAGTGCGTCGCAAAGATGTCCGGATCTGCAAGACGCGCATGCCCAAAGCGTTATACACCACCGTAGTGGCATGTGTCGTCGTGTCTCGCTTAGTCTGTTCGTTCGTAGTCGATACGTGGGGGTCGGTAGCGTGTGTCAGTTGGTGGCTGGAAGTCGAGGAGTGTCGACTGTTGTTGCTTGGTTGGGTCGGCTGCCTTGCTGCAGGAACGACGCGAGTCGAATGAAGTACCGGCAGCGCGCGCATACGTGCGCACAGTCGCGCAGCTGATCGGTCGGTTGTGTTGTGTATGTGCAGCGTCTCTATCGCTCGTGCACACACTGGCAAAGTGTCCATTGCTGGCGCTACTGGACGACGCAGTTCTCCTTGTTGCGCCGCCCAACAAACGACTTTTCCTTCTCGAGCAGCATCTTTTGCGACATCGCAGCTGATTGGCGCACATACACAAAAAGAGTCAGTGTGTGTACATCTCAGTTACATAGGCAGACCACCACAAGCAATTGTCGGCACGTACGATTCAGACTCATGAGGAACGCGTCGCGTGCGATCGTCTCGAGTGCGCCGTTTGTGTTTTCCGACGTCTTTGCACTCGTTTCTATACAAAACAACAATGTTATCCGATATTGTCAGCCATTGACAGCGCAATATATCCGATATTTGTGTTGCGTAGACAACGCACCGATGAAGCGGCAGTTGTACTGGTTCGCAGCGGCTTGGCCCTCTTCTGACGACACGACGCGGTTTGGCAGATCGATCTTGTTGCCAACGAGCAGCATCGCAGGCATGTGCGGCGACGAGTACTGCCGAATGTTGTTCATCCAGTAGTGGACGTCTGGACATTCACACATAGAGTACGACGCATCAGCCATCAGAACTTCTGTACGCTGATTGGTGTACAGAGGCACCATAGTGACGCTGCACGTACTGTCAAAGCCCTTCTTGTCGCTCACGTCGTAGACCAATACGATCCCATTTGCGCCTTTATAGTACGCTGTTCACAAAAAGAGTGCAACCAGTCAGTCGTACTGGTCGCATAGAACACAAAACGTCCACTACACGACAGGACGTACTCGCAGTGATGCGATGAAAGCGCTCTTGACCAGCAGTGTCCCAGATCTGGAGCGTAATGTCTTCGTCGGCAATCGTTGTGTGCCGGAGCTTAAAGTCGACACTGTCAATAGCCACCACAAGTCAGCACTCCAGTCGCTCGATTGCGAAGTATACAGATGACCATCATTCACGTACCCAGCAGTTGCGAGCATCGATTCCGAGAACTCGTCGCCTGAGAACACGCGCATGAGACTCGTCTTGCCAACACCTGGGATAGCAAACAATATGTTAGTACCGACACTCACTCCAGTCGCTTGTAACATATCGACAACATACCGCTGTCACCAAGCAGCAGCAACTTGAGCTTGTGCCGTTTCTTTGGCGCGTCGACTGCACTCGCACTGGCTCCACTAGCTGACGACTTATCGGCACCGGCTCTACTGCCAGCATCGCCACTGCCAATTGCACGGTTCGTCTCCTTTGCCGATGCATCGCCAGAGCGACTCGCATTCTTTCCAGTCGCTCCTGCTGCTGTCGACCCTGTCAAAGCCGATGACGTCCCTCCCAAAGCCGATGCCGTAGAGCTCTTGAACACTTTCGCTTTGAACAGCGACGCACGTGCCGACAGCGTCTTGCGCGTCGACAACAGCTTCTCAGCTTTCAGTTTGTGGTCTTCCTCTTCCTCCATCTTGCGCTCCTCGAGCTCTTCTTCTGTGAGGACTGTACTGTCTTTAGCCATCAGACTGCTATCGACTGACAACTGGAGACCAGCTGAGAGCGCATCGAGCGCTTTTGCAGACAAAGCGCCAGTCGGTTGCACGACGTGGACTTTGTTACGACCGACGAGCTTGCTATCGTCGTTTTGGAGCTTCGAGACGTCAACTGGCGCCGAGCCAACGAGGTAGATCTTCGAGAGCGACGTTGCGCGCTGGACAATGAGTGCCGTGTCACTAGTGTCAGTGATGTCACTAGTGATGTCACTATTGGTGGCCTGCATCGATGAAAACGAACAGCTCCGACGCCGACCGCTACTTCGACGGTGTTGGTCAGCCGATACTGGAGATGATGTATGCGACGCATCCATGTCGCTGTGCATGCGCGCGCTAAAGCTCCGTGTGCGGCTGCGCATGTCGCCAGCAGAATCGCCCGAGTCACTGCGCGTCCATGTCGGGTCATGGCCGCTGTCGACGACATCAATTGCGCGCTCAAGCGCTGCGAGTTCGTACCGCTGCTCGTCGCCATCTTCGTGGTCGTTGTATCGACGCCGTGCGCTATTGCTAGTACTGTGATCCGTATCGTCATGTCCGTCGTCGGATGTGTCGGTCGCGAGGATCGAACGGCTGCGTGTACGACCGCGGTTCGCAACAGCAGCTTCCATCTCGAGCTCCCATGCGCGCTGTGCTGCTGCTTCGTCGTCCATTATGGCTGTGACTGTGTGTGTGGCTGCGTTGTTTGTCTATCACACTATGTGATCGCGAGCAAGCGCGTGTGTGTACGTGTGTGTGCGTGTGTGTGCGTGGGTGGGGTATCGATCAATTGAGTGGGGACGGCGGCAGCGAGCGCTTCTTCCTCGCGCGCGGCCAGCTCGTGTTTGTGTATGTGAATGAGCGTGAGCGTGCGGGCTGCGAGCTCTTGTCTGCGCTGTGACGAGTGACGTAATGGCGCAG
>JAADWX010001072.1:0-10824 GCA_023336405.1 Globisporangium echinulatum | reverse complement strand
CGCTTTCGCTTCTTGTTTAGACGGCACGAACGAGGAGCCGTGTTTCCCTCTCGCTGCCCTTCTTGGGCCTTCCTGAGCGAGTTTTGACCTTCTCGCCCCGCTACCTGCTCACAACACGCGCCACAGTCGAGACGCTACGCTTTACGCGCGCCGCTATCGCCTGCAGCTTCTCTCCTTGTCCGCGAAGGTTGAGGATCTCGTTCACGTCCGTCTCCGTCATCTCTCGCCACGTCGGCATCGTTCAAATCCGTTTTGAGAGCTGGAAATGCTGTCACATCATTGCCGCAGTCCATGTTCCATAAATTTCGTGTTTTCGAGCTGGTTGGAGAACAATTGCGGTTTTTACCAATCTGACCGCAAAATCTCGACATGACTCAAATAATGAAAAATCATTTTTGACCTTGCGTTACCGGTACTGCGAATTTCAGTGATCGGATTGTATCACCGTAATCGTCACTGAACGCTCTATCGTTTTTGATATGGTTTTAGCTTCTACGATCAAAATTGACAATACAGCCAACAAAACAGTTTTTTCCAAGACTTTTGTCGCGCACATTACAAGCGGCTCGGATTCCACTCACATACGAAATCAAGCTGCTGTATGTGTGTGTATGGTGCTATTGATCAAAATTATATGTGCACGCGCAACGGCGGTTGCGTCTATAAACGCTCACACGCGTCTCATATAGCGCGACACGCATTTGTCTACAAGCACAATCCAGGCGTAGCAAGGCGAGCGACACGCGGCTAAACGGCAAGGGGCGCAACGAAAAAGCGTTGTGTTTTGCGTGTGCGGATGTTAATCGCATGTGTTTTGTTCGCCACGTACTTCGCGCGCCAGGCAGTATTGCATGTGTTTGGTTGAGTACATGTGTTTGGTTCACCCTCGTACATCGCACATCGTGAGCTAAGAAATGTGCAAGCGCACAGCATCGAGAAAGATCAGCAAGGTGCGAGCAACGCTGTGTTTTGTGTATCATATTTCTCGCGTTTGGCTTCTCATACGTTTACGTCCTCAAAAGAAATTCGTCGAATTTCCTAGTTCAATATAGAACACAAATGCATGATGTGTGATCACAGCAAAACCAAAACCACATACACTACTTCACGATACATAGCCGCATAAACACTTTAACTAGAGCTCGTCGCAGTAGTACGTAAGAAGCTCTGTGCCAGGCAAAACGACTTTGATAGCAGAAACCATGACAGTGACTGGGCGATTGTTCTGAACCTAAAAGAAAGAGATATTGAGAATGCACGCATGGTTGACGTCCACGATGTCGTCGGTAAAGTCGATATCATCATCATTAATAGGTATCTGTTGTTGCACATTGGGATGTTCTTGCTCCTTGACTTCTTCTTTGTCATGTACACCAAAATACGACATATACAGTCCGAGATCGCTCTCGATCCACTGCGGTCTCGCAATTTTTGCGGCTTTTGTGGCGAGCGATCGGCGAGCTGTAGGATCTGTTATTGACGTGCAAGCGATAGACGTCTAGTATGGATGTACGGCACACGGTATGTACGCCCATTTCGCAATGTCGGGACATTTCGAAAATGGAAGCCAGCTTTCCCCGTCTTTGCACCGTGCGAGCGTCGCACTCGCGTGTCACACGTGGACACTTGGCTAAATAGGATAGCTGGCATCATCGTCTGTGTCGGCGGTGGCATGCGGTCATGTTGACGCTCATGTCGGTCTATTTGCTTGTACTATTGCTTGTGATCCGAATGGAGATCAACATCTGGATTCCTACTAGTCGTTCGAATAGGCGAGTGTGTCGGCATGCACATGCGAGCTGCTCGAGGGCGGCCGCGCACAGTCTGTCCTGCAAAACAGACGTGCGCACGCAACCGGTGGAGAAATTTCCCACCGATCATGCTGCGACTACCAAGGCAGAATAGCTGTCGTCGAAGTTGGCAAGAGTGTGCGCGTTCAAAAGCAGCCCCGCGCATGAGGAGCGCTCGACAATGATCGCACACATGGGCCAGGCCGCAAGGAAGCAAGACAATAACCGACTGCTACCAACGCGCAGCACAAGATCGCCACTAAGAACGCGTGGCTCACGCCAGTTTCCACACGACCGGTTGGTGTTGTTCGCATCGATCTGCACGAAAAAGTTACCGCCCAGAGCAACCCGCGTGAATCGAGACTGACGCTTTGTGGTACGAAGCGCATGACTGTTTCATGTTTGACTCACCTCGCGGATGTAACCTGCTGAAAAGATCAATTGCGACGCACCAGAGCTCGCTCCGAGAGTAATGAGCACCAAGCGCTCGCTCGCTGCTCAGCGCTTTGGTGCGAGGTAATGAAGTGAGTATCACTGAGAGGCCCAAAGAAGGGATCGACGCCTACTGGGTGGTGAATATATAGTCATGTAGGACTAGAGCCGTCGTGGTCATTGTATCGTCGTCATTTCTTTGTTATATCTGCCACCAAGGTAAAGATGGTAGCGCGGTGATTTGTGTTTAACTGATAACCTGTAGTTGACAGTAACTATGTATACTGAAACGATAACGACGTAACAGCATCGACTACTACTATTTGATAATATATATATGATCTTTTAGAGGCGGACGTTAAAATGGTCCTTGATTATGCGTAACGAACTGTTGCTCTGTCGCAAAAATGATTTTATTTCACACAATTACGCATTATCCAATTTTATCATATTGACTTATTTGAATCACCAAATCAGATATAGAATTTGTTGTTTAATATTTGTTATACGACAAAAATGCAATATAACCTGGGGTATTTTGCGCTTCTACGTCATCTAAATTGTTGTGTGCGCCACAAATGTGCGTGGGTGCATCGCTCATTCAGTTCGAAGAATCGAGCTGACTGCACAACACAAGCAACAAAGCATGGCGGCCGCCACTCCGCACGAGTTCGTGCCGCTGTGCACGTGCGCTGACGGCGCAGAACGCGAGCTCCGGCTGCGCGGTGCAGGCATTGACGTGCTCGAGAGCGAGCACCTCGCGACTCGTAAGATCGTGCTCATTGGCGTGCTGCACATCGAAACAGCCGACGACCATGCGGCGGGCGAAAGCGCGAGCTCTTCGACGACGTTCACGGGCGAGCGCGGGATCTACATCAGCACACTCGCAGAAGACGTGCCCGCTCACGACGCGAGCGCACTAACACTCATATTGCGCAACGTCGATTTGCACCGCGAGCCGTACTGGGGCTCGCTCCTCGTGCTGTTCACGTCGCACTTGTTCCTTGCGCGCACGGGTCCAATCACACCCGCGAGCTTTGACGCAATGGCGTTCCTAACCAACTACTGGCAGATCCAAGTGCTCGACCGCGGCCACACCGGTAAGCCCGAGGACAATGCGCGATTGCTCGCAGCCCTCGCGCCGCGCTTCACGTGGGCAGCGATCGACCTCAAGCAGAAAGACCTCGACGGCTGCGAGGGCGCGAGCAAGTACTTGGAGCAGCAGCTCGCAAAGCCGACGACGCACGGCGTCGGTGCTGACGCGCAAGTGCTGCTCAACAGTCTGTTGCCAACACGCGACTGTGTGATCGTCAAGTCGACAGCGCTGACGACACCTCCTGGCTTTGCAACACCGCAAGCTGTGACGTCAGCCAAGCTGCTCGCCCACGCACTCGACAGTGCCGAGCCCAAGGCGTTCTTCGGACGGTTTGTCACCGGTAGTCTCCTGCTGCACCTCGTACGGTCCGTTGCTGCTGGTATAGTGGTGTCGACGCCATTTGTCCTCCAGCGCGTCGTCACGAATGTGATGAGCCACTACTGGCAGACGCTCGTGACCGCTGCGCTGACCAAGTACACCGACTTGCTCCACGCGCGCATTGGCGTGTACGAGCCAGTTGCGTTCAGCGCATCGTACGTGCTCGACATCACAGCACGGAAGCTCGAAACGCAGCAGATCGCAGTCGTGAACGCCGGGCAAGGCAAGTTCTCGGCGTTTGACGAGTTTGGGAATCTAAAACGACAGGTTTCGACGGACTCGGACACTGTCAGTAGCCCACATGGCGGTCATGCGACGCTCAACACCGGCATCTTTACGTTCCTCAAAGACCGCGCTGAACGCGCGTTCACGAAACAGTTCTCGCTGTTTGAGCCATCGACGACGGCGACAGCCAAGAGCCTGACAGCAGCGAGTAGCAGTAGCGGACTCGCTGACGTCCCGGAAAGCGACAGCGACGACGACGATGATGAAGGAGGCAGTGTCCGGCGCACAACGACTGGACACCCAGCGACTGAAGTCCGCGAGACGCCGCTTGACGTTTTGCAGCGCTGCAATGTGCCGATCCAGGCGTACGCGGTACCAATGACGTACCTCCACACTGCGAGCGAGTCAATGCCGATGGACACAGCAGCGCTCGATGCGATTCACAACGAGGCGCTGACGGAAGCAAAGGCCGTGATCGAGCCGTTCCTGTTTGACCTGCGCTGTTCAACAGTCGCACACGCCGAGCTTGCGACTACACTGTCGCTGAGCGTTGGGAAGCGCAACTTGCTCAAGCGCATTGCACGTGTCAAGCAGCGCTTTGAGGCCGCAAACCGTGCCGCATCGACGCTGTTCTGCGCCGAGCTCGTGCGGTACCTCCACGCGATTGTCTTGAGCAAGAGCGCGAGCGACGCCGAGACGCAGAAGAAGCGCGCACCGCCAATGCGGCGCAACACAATGTCAGTCCTCCACGTTGGCAGCGGCGCCGACGACAAAGACGCTGGGCCGCCACTTACAAAGCTCCCGATGGAGCTGCTCACGTACAAGACAAATCTCGAAGCGCTCGTGTCGCAGTACAACTTTGTCGCGCGCGGGCCACTCGCTACGCGCGTGCTGCTCGCGTTCTTCCAGACGGCGGTGCGCAGTCGCTTGGCGCAGCTCGCAGCAAAGGAGTTTGACCGGTTCGACGCTGTTGGTGACGCGCGCCGTGCGAAGCTCGACGAGCTCGACGACGCACTTGTCGCCAAGCAGCGCAGTGTCGCGCAGGCGCACAGCGTGAACGCCGAGCTCGCGCTGCAAGAGTCGCAGCTCCTCGACGACGTTGCACGCACACACGCCGCGCGCGTCGCGGAGCTCGAGCAGTCGATCCGGGACGCGGAAGCACGCGTCGCTGCTGCGTTGAGCGACCAGCAGGCGCTGTACCAGAGCACGATGCTCGCGACGCGCAAGACGCTCAACACAATGGACCGCGTCGCAGTCAAGAACCGGCTCTTCCTCGGGTACCTCAAGCGCTTTGAGAAAGGCCACTTGTTCTCCAAGAGCTGGCGCCAGTACTACTACGTGCTCGATAATGCAACGCTCCGGTGCTACGCGTCCAAGAGCGCGTACGAGGAGCGCAAAGCGCCGATCGAGCCGCCGGTTGTGCTCACGGGCTACAACGTCGTCAAGAGCCGCACGGACGAGATGAAGATCAAACTCATTCCGCCCGAGGCCGGCACGATGCTGCGCTTTCGTGCGCCCGTGAGCGTCGGGCGCGAGACGTGGATGAAGCGGTTCTTGGATGCTGCGCAGCTCACCGAGTCGGATCGATGAGTAGTGGAGGAGAGGCGAGTCGGCTGATGAACAAGGGCAGGGCAGGTTACGATGAGACAGACTGACTACAGGTCCGCGACAGTGTTGGCCGCTGTTCGCATGTGTAAAAGCAGTTGCCGAGGCGTGATCAGTGCGTCCAGTGGCGTGTCGAGTGGCAATCGAAATGAGAGCAACGTGTAGCCACGCAGTCTGGGTGTCTGTCTGTCTGTGTGTATTTGTGTGTTGGCATCTGTGTCAGGTGGTTGACTCACAGCAGGTGCAGCGGCGTGCCGAGCGATGCGATGAACGGATCGTCATTCTTGCTGCTGCTGCTGCTCGCTGCTGTTGTGTCGATCGCTGCTGTGCAGGTTGTGTTGGCATCGGCTCGCAGCAGCCGCGAGTGAAGCGGCCCGCTGAAGAAGAACGGATGCGTTAGCGCCTGCGTCAATAGTTCACAGTAAAAAAGCAAATATAAGTGTTTCCAGTCGCGAGCCCAACAAGCCACAATACGTCACAACGAAACTAACGAGCCAAGAGCGAAACGAGCCCAATTTGCCCAGCAAGCCCTACGAGTCAAACGAACCCCCCACACAAATGCACGTGCGCACCTGCTGTGCAGTCAGTCGCTTCGTTGGGTCGAGCACGAGGAGGTTTGCAAGCAGATCGACTGCAGCGCTCGACGCATCGGGGAATAGGCTCGCAAAAGGGATCGGCGCGTACGGTGGGAAAGCGACTTTGTCGAAGTCGGGGAGCAACTGCGCGGCCTGTTGTTGGACATGTGTAGACGTGTGTATATGAGCATTTGATAGCGCACACTTCATGTATGGAGGATCGTTGGCGAGAACATGTACCGCACCGGCCACGCGGTCTCGGGACTCCCAACCACTTGGATCACGCGGTAGAGCTGGTCAATGTCGTTCTGGCCAGGGAAGAGCGGCACTGCGCGCAACAACTCGGCAAAGATCGCGCCGACGCTCCACATGTCGACAGCTGCGTCGTAGTGTCGACTCCCAAAGAGCAGCTCGGGGGCGCGGTACCAGCGTGTCGCGACCTGGTGCGAGTACGACTTGGCGGGCCCGACAAACACAGTCGCGAGTCCAAAGTCGCTCAGCTTGAGCACGCCGTTGGCGTCAATGAGGATGTTCCCAGGTTTGAGGTCCTATGCAGCAGCGAGTGCGTGGTAGTGTATGAATGCATTCATGTATGAGTGCTATCAGTCAAACGTCACATACATATACATACTAGTGCACTTACTCTGTGAAGAATCGCGTTTGTGTGACAGTGTGCGACTGCGTGGAGCAGCATGCGCAAGAGACCGCGGATGTCGGCGTCGTCAAACGGTTCGCATCGGTACCGAAGAATCTATAGTGATCGAGTGTGTGTCAGAGATGCAGCACTGCCGTGTCCATGGTGTCACTTCTGTGCGTATATGTCGATAGTAAGCGTACGCTGAAGAGGTCGGTCTCGACGAGCTCAAACACGAGCGACAGGTACGCGCCGTCGGCAAAGATGTCCAAAAGCTTTACGATCTGCACGCACGAACGAGCGTGAGCGTGAGCGTGAGCGTGAGCGTGAGCACGAGCACGAGCACGAGCACGAGCACGAGCACGAGCACGAGCACGAGCACGAGCACAAGCACAAGCACAAGCACGAGCACGAGCAAGAGCACGAGCACATCTGCGGGCAAGCCGACGTCTGCATATCCATATATTCACAGCGACGCACGTTTGGATGCTCGAGCTGCCGCAGCGCTTCGATCTCGTGGAACTGCGCTGCAGGCAGCACGCGCAACTCGTCGTTGTCGTGCACGCGCAGGCGCTTGATCGCGCATCGCAAGCCAGAGCGCACGTGCTTGGCGACGTACACTTCGCCAAACGCGCCGTTACCGATGCGCTCGAGCAGCTCGTACTGCGACGGCTCGCTCATTCGGACTGTTGCTGTCTGTTTTGTGTAGCTCGTTTGTGCTGCAACTTGCGGCGCTTCAAGATCGCGACTAGTACAAGCTGAGCAACGACCAGGAGTGAGAGACAAAGCGATGGCCGAACAACCAGGTACGACAGGCAGACAGCGAATGCAAATGACGAGACAAAGGTTCAAACAACACCGCGCTCACGGGCTATTCGACATGTAGAGAATGCAAAGCAACGAATTGCGCTGCTCGTCTGTCTGCTTGATGTGCGTGCGACGTGAAAAACTCGCACAACTGCGCGCTTGTTCGAGCGTGGCGAGCGCTCTGCCCACGTCCATCGATCCACGTGCGTCCGTCCACTTCCGTCAACAACAACCCACTCACACACACACGCGTGCGATCGGTCGAGTGCACAGCAGCGCTCCTCAGTGGTTGTTCTTCCAGACGAGATATCTCGTGTCGCCGAGCTTGCGCGGACTGAGCTTGTGCTTTGCAAAGAACAGGATCGCAAGAAGCATGCAGAGCGCGCCGACAACAATGTACGCAATGCCGAGGAACGGATTGCGGCCGCCAAACCACGACGTCGTCGAGATCACGAGCGACTTCTTGCCTTCGAATGTCGTCACGACAAAGTCTAGCGCCGTACGATACATGCACAATGTCAGACAGTGCTGTCTCACCATTGCAAGCAGCCACAGATACGTAGAAGCACAAACGTACTGCTCGAGACGAGGAACTCGAGCGTCGAGCCGGCGTCGAGGTCCGTGTCGATGCGGCCGTAGAGCTTGCGGAAGCTCGGGAGCCCTGCTGTGCGCATCCACACGATAAAGTGCTCGTCCTGCACGCCGTACGACGGCGCGTCGGTCGTCCACGCAGTCTTGTTTGCAATCGGCGGCTGACCTTCGTACATTGGAATCACAAAGCGGTACCGTGGGTTCTGCCACAAATACAACTCCTCCGGTTTGCGGTCGCCAACTGGGATGTTCTTGAACTTGGTCTCCACGTCCGACTTCCACGCAATGTCGGTCTGGTCGAGCAAGTTCACGACCGTCTTGCCGTTGTGCGTGTCGTTCTGGTACAGTTTCTTGTCGCTGTCCGGGAGCTTGAGGCTGTTGACCCAGTAAATGTCTATCGAGGAATCAATAAAGCAACAACAACAATGCGCACTCTTAGTGTGAATCCACGCCATCGATCAGCTAACAGCCATTGACTTGCAGCACGTACCGTTGAACAGACTGTTCGCGATCAGCCCGCACGGGTTGAGCGTGTAGTTAGCTGGTGTGCTCACGAGCGGCGTCTCGGCAGTCGAGTTGAACTTTGGGACTGCCACGCCCGTCGTCTTGAGCGGCGAGCAGTCGGCAGTGTTTGCTGACGCGTCGCCGCGGAGCTGCGCGTCGCTGCGCGACTGTACGTAGCGTCGGTGGTTCTGGTAAAAGTTGTCGAGCTGGTAGTAGACGTAGATCGGCGCTTTCATGTCTCTCTCGATCGCAAACGACACGAGACACCCGCGCTTCTTGTAGTCAAACGTGTTGCCGTCGTCCTCCTTTTCGAGGTAGCAGCCGCTCCCAAAGTTCGCAATGTTCGCCGACGACGTCGTGTTCGCGTCCTGTCCGTCGTACTGCACCGAGTACTCGACGACCTGTGTGTACGATGATGAGAGAGCGAGGGGAGCCATATATCCATACAAGCACATTGACAGACACATCACACAAAGAGTGCGTCAGCGAGAATGCACGACAGCAAATCGTAACCGACAGACTACACAGACGCACATTGTCCGACTCGGTGTGCAAAATGATGCCGATCGGGATGAAGATGAGTCCGACGAGCGCGAACGAGCCGATGACCCAGTTTGGCGTCAAGATTGGCTGCCACGCCTTGAGCTTCTGCTGCTTGAACGGCGTGTCTGCGTGTCGTCACAACAACAAACAAACGAGTCGCGCGTGGTCGTTAGCTGCGAGTGCACTTGTTGTATTTTTGCACATGCACACACAAGACGCAGGACGCACCCTCGGGTTTCCTCGACTTCTCTTCCATGATGCTACCTCGCGTGGCTCAGTGTCGGGCAGGTAGACAAGCAGGCAACGGTTTGCGCTCGTGCTCGCTCGTGCGCGTCGGCAGTGGTTTCTCGCTCTGCGTCGGTCGTTGTGCTGCAGACGATGATGGCGTTTGCTCTGGTGTGTTTTTCTCAAGCAGTCGCAAGGTGCACGATTCCCGCGAATTACACTGCTCCTGTATGCGGATCGAGAATGCGAGCACGCTATTTTCGACACCTGCTTACACTGGCTCGAGCCGCAACAACCGATTTTGACTGGATGTTTGTATGCACACGAGTTGCAGTCGCTTTCGTTATTTTGTCAGCTGCCGTAAATTACGAATGTGCTCTTTGCAAACAAACCCGTCGAATGGCATACATTCTTTCGCAGTGTACCACGCTAATACCACACCAGCTCACAAAACGGGAGCCACCAGCAACAACAAAGCTTGCGGCGACCCAGACTCGACGACGATCACGACGCCAAGAACGACACGAGCGAGCGAGCCACGATGAGTGGGCGATACGGCGGACGCGACCGCGATGACGACCGCGGAAGCAGCCGCTACGGAGGTAGCGGTAGTGGCGGCAGCAGCTTTTCGTCGCGTGACCGCTACAGCGACCGAAGCGAGCGACCGAGTGAGCGCACTCGCGACCGGTCTCGCGACCGCGATGGCAGCGATCGCACGCGCGACAGATCCCGCGATCGATCGCGTAACGAGGATCACAACAGCCGTCACTCGGACGCACCTGCACGTCGCACCGAGTCGTCAACAAACGGCGACGCGGACGCTGCGCGTAGCGGAGGCGGCGCGTACGAGTCCGACTCCGAGTCAGCAGCGACAGCAGCAGCGCAGCCTGCGAGCAGCTCGATGTGGGACGGCAAGAAGGAAGCCGAGAACGACCCGGACTGGGCGCGGATATACATCTCGAACCTCCCGAGCGATGTGACGTCGGACGAACTGCAGGAGATGTTTGGCGCGCTCGGCGTCGTGGCGCGCGAGAAGCAGAAGCGCGGCTACAAGGACCAGTGGCCGTTCAAGATCAAGGTGTACACGGACGACAGCGGCAAGGCCAAGGGCGACGCGGTGCTGACGTACGAGGACGCAAATGCTGCGCGCACAGCGCCAGCGTTCTTCAATGGTGTGTTTGCGAGTGTCTGTAGACATGCCCTTGCTGAGTTGGCGTGCGATACAGTAGCGACTGACTGACTGCTTGTTTGGCTGGTGCAGGTGTCGAGATTCGCGGGAAAGCGATCAAGGTCGAGTTGGCCGGCAAGCCCGAGCCGCCGGTTGGTGGCTGGACCGTCAGTAGCGGTGGTCGTGGGGGCGGCCGTGGCGGTGGCCGATACGGTGGCGGCGGTGGTGGTGGCCGATACGGAGGCGGTGGT
>JAADWX010001071.1:0-10827 GCA_023336405.1 Globisporangium echinulatum | reverse complement strand
TATCCTCCTGCTATACTGTCCTACTAACTACTGCATCGCGGGTGCTACAACCACAAGGGTCGACAGTGCGTCCTCGGCTGCTGCAACGGCCTGCACGCTCGTGTCGCTCCGCAACAGTCCGCGCGATCGCACGGCGCAGTAGCTCGCAGCAACAAACTGCCGCGTGCTCTCAAAGTACGCACGGAGCGCTCCAATCTGCTGCTGCTGCTGTGTGGTGCGTACATGACCATCACTCGCGGTCTGCTTGCCAAGCACTTCAACTTTTGCAAACGTAAACGCCATGCACTTGCGCACGAGCACCGCACCGCAGCGCCCGCGACTCCGACGAGTACTACGTCGACTGTTTGTAGTCACTGATGTCCCAGTAGTCAAAATGTCGGACCCGCTACTGCCAGTGTCTCGCATCTTGGCTTCGTCGAGCTCGAGCAGCGGCGCAACGACGTTCACCAAATCGAGCATGAGCTCGATCTGGGCTGCAACGACATCGAATGATGGTCGTTTCGTTTCCGATTCCGTCACATTTGCACCATCACTGTTACAAATGCAATCGAGCGCTTCAATGCGATGCACAACGTCTTCGATTGCGTCACTAAAGTGCAGGTTGACGGCATCTGCAAACGCTGCGTCGCCGCCATACAGCACGTCGTTCGAGTCGAGACCGGGAATGTGGGTCGGCAGCTGCGACTGGCCCCAGAGCCCATAGAGCTGAAGCAATGCGAGTTGGAGCTGCACTGGCACAGCAGCTGCAACAATTTGGTGGCGGACGATATGCGACAATCCGAGAACTGACCAGTCGATACGTTCGAGCACGGCTTTTGCAACTGCATCGACAAAGTAGAACGCGTTGTCGTCGTCCGTGAGTGATGGTGTGAATACCAACACACGCACAAGCGCTTGGAGCGTGTGGAGCACTGGCGCGTCGTGGGTTGCAAATAGTGGGGACAACCCACACTCACTGACGTCGATGTGTCGCATTGTCGCAATTGCAGAAACTGCATCGAGACCAGCACTCCCGGCTGCACCAAATACAAATGCGAGTGGATCAAGGCCGCTAAGTGCGACAATTGCAGCTTTCACAAACGCATCGAGCTGCGGGAGACACGTTGTTGCTGCTGCGACATGTGCAGCATCGACCAACAGCTGGAGCATTTGTGACACGTCACAAATCGACGGGATCGTAATGTGCGCAAACGCAAGACACGACTTGACAACATTCCGACGACTGGTTGGTGGTGCGCGACGTTGACCATCACTCACGGTTCCATGCACCCGCATCGCAAGAGCCAGCACGTGTGTCACAAGCGCAGCTTTCACCGCTTCGAGCTTGTAGAACGCGCTCCTGCAGTCGATATAGAGCAGCAACAGCGCGTCGATTGCATCGTCAAAATCGCTCGAATCGGCCGTGAGTGATGGTCCCAGACGTGCAACAAACGCGCAAATGTCGCGCGTTGCGTCTGCGCGTTCAGCTGCTGAACTCAATGCGTCGAGCGCGTCGTGGACGCGGCAACAAATGACAAACAGCGTGTGCGCAACAGCTGCTTCTGGGCCAACAACGTGCAGTCGCATGCTCGTGGCGGACGACAGCGAGTGTTGGTTATTTGTTGCATTGCCGCCTGCACCGACAAATGCTTGCAGTACTTTTTTTGCAACAGTGACACTCGACTCGCGCTTGAACATCCCCATGAGCGTCTAGAGCGTTCCACATAGACCCCCAACACTCAGTCGCTTTCTGTATGTGACACACCGTGCAACAAATACAAATACACAACAACGTACAAGAAACTCGCTCGATGGAATGAGCTTTGTAAAGAACGCGTAGTGGTCGGCAGCGCCATGCACGACGTTCTCAATGAGCGCGCCCATGAGGTTGTACGCTTGCGAGGTGAGCTCCGCAGGTGTCGCAATGTTCAAATGTCGCACCACGTCTTTCAGCAAAATCAGCGCTTCGCGGTGCTACGAGTAAACCAAATGTCAGATGTTACAAATACAATATGCGACGCATCAACACATTTTCGGATACCCATGTGTACATATTCCATGGACGTACCGTAAAGTGGGCAACAATCAGTTGCATAAACGCAGCTGCGCACTCCATGTACTCGGCGAGGTCGTCAAATGCGGTCACAATTGTCCACGCGTCGTTGAGAAACGCAAGGAGCTCGGTGCGTTCTGCAACAATTGGCGACAAACTCAGCTGCCGCGCCATCAGACTGTACACGTGGCCATGAGAGAACGACGACGGCGCTGCAGTCCGCACGATCTCGAGCATTTGTCGCGGCTGCAGCGCGTAGCATTGCGGTCCAAATGCGTGGAGTATGTGCGTGAGCGCCATCGAGTTTGCGCCAAATTCACGCGCGTGGGCGAGGATTGTTGCAAATGTGTCACTCGAGCCATCGCGCGCTGCGCACTTGCAGAGCCACTCAACGGCCGGGGAGTGGAGGTCGAGGTACGTGTTGGAGCTCATATTGTGGTGCGCAAGCCATTGTGGAAATTGCGACGAGGTTGCGAATGCGTGGAGTGTCACAAAATAGTCAAACACGCTGCTGCGCACAGCAGTTGTATCGTCTGCCGGCAACAGTTCCGACGCCGTGAGCGCCAAGTACGTGCGCGCGTACAGCGCAACCATGGGCTCGCCAACGCCTCTGGTGTGCATAGAATATATGAAACAAGTTAGTACTATACGCAATGTGTTACATAGTACGACACAAACGACGTACTTGATCATGTTTGACAGCCGTGCGACAATCTGCGGGTACTCGCCGTCGCACAGGAAGCGGTAACACTGGAGCAGCGCGATCTCAATGTAGCTGTTCAATCAAGTTGCAATTAGTTTGAGTCAGCCTCACCAACACTCAGTGTCTCCTAATACTAGACATGTTACAAATATAGCACACAGACGTACATGCGCGGCAGCAGTTCGCGAATGCACGCAGTCTTGTAAAACCAATTGCGGCATGTCTCTTTTGCGTGGACGTTCACGTCAGTCGATACAAACTGGTCGGCCAATGGTGTTGCAATTGTCGATTGCAACATATCGTCGCCACCACTTGCGCGCTCGCGAATGCGACTAAACACGAGTGTGCCAAACGTGTCGAGCACGTTTGTCACAAGAACAAACACGCACGGGTAGAGATGCGACAAATTGCGCGTGTCGCCCAAGAGCTTCACGCACTTGATCGCAATGCGCAGCGCTGCGACTTTTTGGTTTTGTTCCCACGCCGCAACGAGTTCGGCTTCCATGGTCTCGATCTTGGCGACGTATTCGGTTTGCGACATTTTGATTGTCGCATTCCCACGTGCGACATGTTTGTTTGTCGAATTGCTGGTGCGTTCAAGCTCTGCGAGCCGTTCGCGAGTGCGTGCAAGTACGTGGTTGCTGCTGGTGTTGCAAATGTTATTGCTTGGGTCTTTGAGGAAGGTTGCACGCGTTTCAAATTCGTCTGGATTCGTAACATTTGTAATCAATCAAGAGTCAGTCAGTCAGTCAGTACCATAAAAATAACAGCGTACTGGTCGTATCCGTAAGTGATCCGTCACAAATCCTTTATAACTGCGTGATGCCAACGTACTGTCAACGTCGTGGGCTTCGACCATGTCGGCTTGGATCGTACACGTCACGGTCGCAAACTTTGCGAGCACGCGGTCGGTCTGCGCTTTCCACTGCGCTTTTACTGTGCGCGTTGCCAGCAATTTGTTACTGTCATTTGTCGCCACCGACAGTGGCGTCATGCTCAGCTTCGTATCGTCTGCAGCCGACCGACGTGCTGGCTCGCGACTGCTGTTGGTATGGGTTACAAATGCGGCAGCAGTAGAGCCAGCGCTGAGCACACCGAGCGGATCGACGTCGCCGTCTTGCAGCAGCACCATCTCGTGCTTGTGTGGACTCCTCGTGTTCATGGCGTCACGCGTGGTCGCATTGCTATTTGTTACAGCTGCTGCTGCTGTGAAGTGCTGACTGCGAGCGTTCGACGATACACTCGCCAGACCAGTAGTAGCAGTAGCAGTTGCGTTCTTAACTGGTGGGCTAGTGAGTCGAAGCGGATGCGCGTCGCTGCTTGCGAGCACTTTGCGCGGCAGGTCGCGGCGACTCGATGGCGTCAGGCGCTCGCCGACGCGCCACCGTGCGACGCGCGCTGGTGCTGCTGCATCCGGTGGTGACGTTGTCGTTGTCACCATTGCACGCTCAAGTGGCTCACGCCGCGTCATAAGTGCGTCGTCGACTGCAGTGGCCATGTCGCTTTGCTCGTGAGCTGAGCTGGATGTGGCCTGAGCTGCTCGCGTCGTGCTGTTGAGCTCGTGCGGCTTCAAGATCGGATGTGGCATTGGATCGGTCGAAGAAGAAGAAGCTGGATGGATCCGATCGTACTTAGTTGGATTGTATATCATGTGGTTCACACAATCTATATATTTACGATTTGTTTGCTGACAAATGAAGATACAAATGTAAAATGTACGTATTGCAATGACTGGCACAATGTATGGCGCGTGCTTGGCGCGCAACAGAGCAAACGCGACCAAACGAGCCTGACCGCAGCAGATCAGCAGGCAGCGCCGGATCGACTCGGTGCGTCTGCGTCATGCAGCTCCGCGAGAGCGATTACTCACTTGCTTGCTCACCTTCGTGTGTGTAGCTGCTAATACTGGTACACATACACTCGACTCACACACGCGTGCGTTCGCTGCTGAACAGACCGAGCGCCAATTTCCCATCCGTCGGCACGATCGTAGCTACTCACATCCACCAGCACGCTCCCTCGCTCACTCACACACGCTCCACTCTCCTCCTCCTCCATCGCGATGAGCTTTTCATTCGGCGCGCCAGCGACAGCTGCACCTGCCGCAACTGGCGGCTTTAACTTTGGCGCCGCGCCTGCACCGTCAGCTAACAGCTTTAGCTTTGGAGCGACCGCCGCGCCAGCGCCTGCAGCAAACAACACGAGCGGCTTTAGCTTTGGCGGGTCCGCTCCTGCTGCGTCAGCAGCACCAGCAGCTGCTCCGACCTCGTCGTTCAGCTTTGGCAACGCAGCGCCAGCCGCCTCGACCGGCTTTAGCTTTGGTAGCGGCAATGCGACTCAACCAGCCAAGCCATCGTCGGTCTTTGGCCAGACCACCGGCTTTGGCTTTGGCTCCGCTCCACCACCAGCAGCAGCAGCCCCAGCCAACACCTTTGCATGCAGTGGCTTTGGCACCCCAGCAGCACCAACACCAACTCCAACCGGCTTTAGCTTTGGCTCGACACCAGCTCCTCAGGCTCCAGCAGGCACCTCGGCATTCGGGACCGCGCCAGCTGCTGTCCCATTGCCGTCGCCGCCAATCATCTGCGGTGCCGACGCAGCCGTCGCGCAGCTCAATACGATCAAGGCAGCGTACGACGACCCGACGCAGTCGCGCTTCAAGTTTCTTTTGTACAACGCTGTCGACCCGACGCAGCGCCACTTGTACGTGCGGCCGCCGCACATTAGCGAGCGCCAGTGGACGCAGGCCGAGCTCGACAACCCGGACCCGCAGCAGTATGCGCCAGCGCCAGTCGTTGGCTTTGACGATCTGCTCAAGCGGATCAAAGTCCAGCACGAGCATGCGCTGAAGTACGATGCGTTCGCCAACGACTTGCGGACGCAGTTGACTGCAATGACGAAAGCGACGCGTGCGACCGATGAGAAGCTGGAGAAGTGCCGCCATGCGCACGTCCAGCTCTTCCACACGCTCGTCAAGGTGCGTTTGTTTGTGTATACGAGTGTCTGAGTTTGACTGTGCTTTTGTATGTAGATGTAAATTGTATTGTGGCGTTTTGTTTGGTTTGGATAAGATATGAATCTGAGATATATCTGATTCGAGCCGCTTTTTTCCTCTCGCTATTGCAATGCGACTGTTTGACGGAGCAGGTGATGAAAGACATTGAGCTGCTCCAGAACTACGGCAAACCGCTGCAGCGCAACGAAGTGGACCTTGCGTACGTCTGAGTCTGTATTTGAGTCTGAGACTGTATCAGCAGCAGCGAATGCAGTTGTCGTACTTACGCGAGTGTCTACATGCTCCAGTCGGATGCTCCAGAAGCTCCAGACGCTCCTCGACGCGCCGGCGCAGTACAAAGCGCGTCTCCACGACGCCGTGGCGCTCCAGCGCATCCACGACGCAAAGCCAGTGGCGTCAGCATCAGCTCCAGCAAATGTCGCAACGTCTGCAGCGCAAATGAGTGCGAACGACCTCCAGCGCGTCTACCAGGTAGCGTATGGGTGGCCGTATAGATATGTCGATGTGCTTTTGGGCAGTTGGCTCACTCCCGCGTGGCTGTTTGTACCGTCCAGTTTCTCGACAAGCAGCGCCAGGGCCTCGAGCACCTCACGAGCATCGTGAACGACGACCTCGCAGACATGAAACTCATCCAAGAGACGTGGCGGCGGTAAGCAGTAACGACATCAGTAGCGTTACTGATCGGTCGGTCAGTCACACACAGCCAGACAGTCAGACACTGTCAGTAGTACTGACAGCAGCTCTATCACGACAACGCAATACATGATGCAGTCGATCCGTAATGATGCACTGACATCCAACGACACGGAGGATGGCTCGACACGCTGCGAGCGACTGCTGCACTGTGTGTTTCGTTGTGTTTCACTTATTTACGCAGCAAACGCTAGTGCTGTCACGGATTCGCTTACGTACGTATTCGTACTTATACGAACGCTTGAGACGCATGTGGATGCGCATTGACGCGCTCGCGTCCACACACGCTGCACGGCAGTCGCTCGCTGCAGCGAGAGCATGCGGACGCATCTAGTGGTGGGTCGGGTCGACTGGGCCGTACGTCTCAATCACAATCGGCGCCTCCTCGAACTGGTGAAGTGGCGGCGGCGACTCAAGCACCCACTCGAGCGAGCCGTGGAGCTCCGGGATCACGACGTCGTCGTCGTTGCTCGTCGGCGCAGCGGCCGACGCAAAGCGCGCGCCAACCGGCGTGCGGAGCGCCGCAACCGGCGTGCGAGCTGCGAATTCAATTAGCAACACAATGCAATGCAATGCATATAGACAGGAGGCGCGTGAGTGAATGTGCGTACAAGCAGAACACGAGCAAATGAGCTGCTCGTTTTGCTCGCTAGTGATGTCGTTTTGCTCTATCAAGCGTTGCTTTCGTTGTTGCTGTCACCATACAAGCACATACGCATTTGCAAAAACAGTGTACGCACCGGTCTTGAGAGCGCGCATGGACTGACGGATGAGGCTCATGGTGTCCAGGTGTGCGTGTGGTGGTGGTGAGCTGCGGGATTCCGGGGGGACTTTGTCGACTGTTGGCCGCACGACGAATTCGCGGCCGTTGTTTGTTGCTGGCAGCAAAGAAATGGAGTGTAGGAGGGGCGACATGCTGTACTTTACCAGAATTATACATTTGAAATGTACGTGATTGACTCGTAGTTTTCAATTACTGTATATGATCGCTTAAGTATGATATGAACGAAAGTAGCAGTCACGCCAAATGTACCATTTGTAAGTCTGAAGTAACACACTGCAGTGTGTGTGGTGAGCAAGCGCGTGCCTCCCCTTTCGAGCCCACACAGCGCTCACTATCGCGACAAGCCTGAAGACGCTCGACCAGCTTCTTCGTTCCCACGGTCTCCTCTTCCCACCTTCTTCTCCCCACCAGCAAGCAAGACACGATGGCTGACGGCAAGGTCGTGAGATGGCACCGTATGCCGTTCGCGCAGTTCGTGACGTACGAAGCGAACCGCCCGATGTTCCGCCCGTTCCTCATCGGCGCCGCGTACGTCCTCGCTCATTGTGTTGCGACTGCTGCTGCTGCTGCTGGATACTGGTTGCGGTTCATACTAACGCACGTGTTCACTCGTTACCTATGCACATGCATCGACACGCCACATCCGCATACAACGCTACAGGATCTCGTTCGTCGTGTGCGGCATCCTCCCGACGCGTGGCGCGACGCGTACGTCTCGTTATCGATTGTCATTGCGCTGTCTGCCTTGAGGTGCTGATTCTGCTATCGAGCCAATCGCTGATCGTGCTACTGTGTGCTACGTGTCGTGGTGCTGCTGTTGCGTTTACACAGAGGAGGCGAAGGAGTCGAGCAAGTTCTGGCAGCGCGTGAATGGCAAGCACTAAGCAGCTTGTGAGTGACGCAACAGTGCTGTAGTAACGTGAGTCCACTGCAGTGCATGCCAACGAATGAGAGAGAGCGAGACGCGCAGACTGATAAACAGAACGGACGAGCAGCTCATCTGTATGGACAGACGCAGTTTGCGCAGCGTGAGAGCGTGCGATGCAGTCGCCCATGCTGCTGCATCGAACCGCATGAGCGGAATGAAACACATCTCATGCGACCTACATTGTCCTCTATCGGCTCTATGGCTTCATCGCTACATCGCTACTGACTCATTGAGCTGCTGACTCGTGCTCCATCCCGTCACGACGATTTCCATTCGCACATAACCAGATCGCAATGTTAACAATGCAAGTCCAATTTGTATGAGCGTTTGTATATGAAATGTATTTCGTAGCAGTAGCAGCCTATGCTCGCTCGCTGCCTCGCCAATGGCGACTTGGCGCATCCATCTAGTGCGCGATCGACTGCGACGCAGCAGCTGCTGCACGCTCGCGCGCAATGAGAATAATCAACACGACAAGCAGCGCTGCGAGCGTCGCAATGATCGCAACGAGCCAGAGGCTCCAGCGCGACGACTCGTCGGCTTCGAGGCCTTGGCGGTACTTTTGCGCCCAGTTCGGGACGATCATGAGGTCCGGGCGTTGGCGATACAGTTCCTCTTTCTCTGAGGGTGTCAACCGCCGCATCATACTGCGCACGAGCTTCTTGCGCTTCTTCTTGCTGCGCGGCGTCAAGCGGTCGTTCTTGTAGTGGAGCACCGACGGTGAGGAGGATGCCGCTCCATCCATGAGCGCTGCCGTCTCGTTACTGCCGGGCGATACCGGTAGTTCGCTCTCGATAGAGCCGGCTGCCTCGCTCTCGTCGACAAACTCTTCGTCCTGGTCGAGCACGTCGTCGTGCCACACAATGTGCTTTTTGGTTGTCGAGTGACTACTGTTACTGACTGCACCAAGAGAAAGAGCAGCTGATTTCCGGTCTTTGTCCAGCGGTGCGTACGCAGATACCCGCTTAAGTGCGGATCGGTGTTTGTTTCCCGATGCAAAATGCTGCCCCGCGCCCTGCGAACTATCGGGTGAGATCTGGAGCCCGTCGCTGTCAGTGTCAACGTCGTCAAGGCGCGCCAATGACGTTGGCGACGACCCGGATAACAAATCGTACTCTTTGTCGGTCTTGACAAACTGCTTGACGCGCGCCAGTGACGTTGCGAATGCCGACGAGATGATTGCAACTGCTTCGGCAGGCGAGAGCTTTGATGGTGTTGGTGTAGACACACCAGATGACTCGGACTCGAGCAGCTCAAGCTCTTTCAGTTCCATCTCGAGCGTCTTGGCGCGGCCGCGGGCGATCTCGACGGCGCGTCGCGACACTTCCGGTGAGAACAGCGTCGGGTCGACGTAGTCGCGCACATACGCGTCGCTGTCATTGTGTGGGACGCGCAATGGCGGCAGTGTCGGTCGGGATGGTGGTGGTGATTGGTGGTGATGGTGAGGACGCTCGAGCTTGGACGGACCGTCGACGACGACAACGACCTGCTGTGGGCTACTAGAGGCGGCATTCGCGTCGTCATTGTCGTCGTCCGAGTCGTTGATCGGGCTGGACACAGCGCTGTTCTTTGTAAACGTGACAGCATGTGGAAACTGCTGCTGCGTCTGCGCTTCGAGCAGATCCATGTCGGTGTTGACGCGGCCACCGGTTGGTGGCGTTGTGTCGTCGTTCAATGAGACGGTCTCGAGAAACATGTCGGTCGATGTCGTCATGACACCGGCGCGAGTCGCGCACGTGTGTGTTGTAGGCAACTACTGATGTATGTGTGGATGAATGGATGCACGTCGACAGAGCTTGGCAGCTCGCAGACACGTCGAGGACGCGGGAGGGACGGCGGTCAGGCGTCGAGGCGACAGGGAAAGCGGCGAGACGTGAGCTGACAAGCGCCGACGCGTAGACGCACACGCGTGCAGACGTTCCGAGACGCACGCGGTTGAGTGAACGCTTGATCAATCGACCGATCGAGCGTGTGCGCAAGGAGAGAGAGAGCACGGCCACGTCGGAGCTTGCGGCGTTCTCTTTCTTGGAGCCTCGAAATGAACGCCACGACACACACACTCGCTCTCTCGTTCGCGTATACAATTGGATGATAGTGAAGAAACCGGGAGGTTTATGTTGTCTTCTTACTTCTGCTGCATAATATTTTGCTTTTAACGTGGCGTTTACATTTGGGAGGCGTGAAAGAGCATTAGATCAAGCATACAGAACAGCAGTACAAGTCATCATTGTTATTGCTGATACAATGACGAAGCATACTATAACCACGATCACTTCAAATTCATCACTTCGTTCGACAACTATGCAATCGCAATTTGCTTTCGCAAGTACGTTTTTGCCTCAATCTAAATAGCTCGCTGCATCGACCTCAGCACACGTCGACTATCATTCGCTCTCTTGTCATTTCGCGAAACACAAACGCGCGTAGCCGCTCGTCCGAGAGTGTGTGCCGTGGGTGAACCCTCGGCAAAGATCAGCGGCATGGCGTCGTGTGTGTTTGTGAGTCACTACTGTCTGCTTGACTGATTGTGTGAGGGTGTCCTTTGACACGTCCTTCAATCCGACCAAGTGGCGGCAGGTCGCACAGCACACATTCACAAACACGTACGTATACTACCGAAAGGTAGCGACTGCTATCCACTCGATCATGTACGACATTCACAACGACACCT